>BCLG01003621.1:0-26441 GCA_001602295.1 Zoysia matrella
ATCAATAACACCAATTGGCTCCTCCAAGTTAATATCGGCATCACTGTCTGAACTCAAGTCAATGATAACATTATCCATATTGACAGCTTGTGTGAGCTGCGTTTTCTTCTTAGGACTCTGTTGTTTTAAACATGACAAACTAAATAACGACCGATGTTTTCGTTTTGGCTTCTATTTTGTCGTTAAAAACCCACTTCCTGTCACAACTGGCAAGCTAAACAGATAAGGCAAAACCACACATATCACCCACAGTCGTTTAAGTTATCCTCACAGATGCGGTTCACCTGCAAGACTTGAAACAACGAGGTACAAATGAGTTTTTTTTCTTCCAATCACTAATCAACAGTAATATCCAAACAGTTAGGAGACCGTGTTCATTAGAATGCTTCTGAATGCAATATAGGCCCTGTTTGGATCCAACCAGTTTTTTAGAAACTGAATGACCTTCAAACGGGGTAGTTTTATCTCGGTTTATAGAAACCAGTTTTCCAGTTTCTCAGAAACCAAGAATCTAGTCCATCCTAGATTCTTCTGGTTTCTTTAACCGAAAGACGTACTACCCTTTAACAAATTCAAATATTTAAGGTAACGGATGGGCAAAGAAGTCAATAGACAAGAAAAAAACTTGAAACCAGTTTCTATAAACTGGCTTCCAAACATCATCAGGTAGGCTCTTTTCATAAACCAGTTTATAGAAACTACGTCTATAAATTTGTTTTTAAGAAACCACAATGGTTCCAAACAGGACCATAGTTCTAAGGTCATGTACAAAGCTCTGATGCGGCAGGGCATTTGCAGCCATTTGCTAAAAAATACTGCCACCATGGAGGCTGATGCATACGGTGATGGGCACTTGAGGCTGGCATCGACACTCATCCAGGTGGCAGGCACTTGAAGCAATGCACTTCAATGCACAGCAGTTACAAACATTTCAAACAGTACAAAAACAACTTTTAAGCGCCCGTAAACAGTTTTCACATTGTAGGATCAGAATGTTTGATTGCACGGTTCATTCTCTCTTTAAGTGCCTATGCATTGTACATGCCTTATACAAGGTATGCAAATGCTACCTCCAGTAAAAAGAGAGTAACCCTAAACCACGAACCAGATTCCACTAAAAAGAATCTTTATGATCAGCAGGAACCAGCCTCAAGAGTGCAATCGAATCAAATCACATGGCAGGATCCCCTTGTTCAATGGGATCAGCCAACCTGCCGTATCAAGCACGCCAAAACACGACCCCCCAACCCCAATCGCAGCCCCAGCAGCGGCAGCACTGTGGATCATGACCAGCGCATGGCTGCGGCGAACCGACCAATAGGGTGACGAACCAGCAAAGAGACCCTCTCATCCCTTCTCATCCGAGTGCTCCGTCCCCTAGGCCACCGTCCCCGATCGGGATGAAATCTCCCCATCCCCGTCCCCCGCCCCAGCGCAGGGATCGGCCCGTGACATGACATCCAGCCTAGATATAGACTACAAAAGGACGTGGGAGGATTAGAGGATTGGGGACGAGAGGTCAGCGCTCACCTTCCGTTGTCACCGTCGAAGCTGGAGGTGGAGCCGGGGAGGGCAGGCTTGTCTGGCCGCGCACGGACGGACGAGAGGAGAAGGGGACCGACCCGCGCCCGCACCGGACAGGCTCGATGGATCTCCGCTCCCGAGGTCGGCGCGTCGGGCGGAGGATCCGGCGGCGGCGCGGTCGGAGGCGATGAGGCCTGAAAAGTCTCCTTGGGTTTGGACTCGGGTGGGGCGGACTCTGGGCCAGGGAGAAATGGGAATGGCAATGCCAGTCATTCCGTGCGCTTGGATCGGTCAGTTGGTCGGTGCCCGGTTTTAGTAACCGTTCCAAATTGATTGATTTTCTCGGTTTATGTGATTTTTTTTTAAATCAAAAACACTACAGCAAAACCGGTTGACTCGGACGATTTTACCAGTTAACCGACTAATTTTTTTCGCCGCCGAAAACTAGTTTAAATCTGATTTTTAAAACCCTGTTAATGCCAAGGCCGCCAACATTCTCAGGCTAAAAAAAATAATTTGATAGATGTTATTACAATTTTATAAAATTTGAGATATGTCATACAACTTATGTGTCATCTACTTTCAGGAAGATATCTCCATTGAAAAATTATAATAGCACATTTCTTATTGGCAAAAGAAAAGTTCCCATTTCAATGTCACGTGCCAAATAACACCCTGTTTGGATTAAACTAATTATTTATAAATTGTGTTATCTCTCTAATAGAATTCCCAGAGAAATATTGTTGGTTTGGAACATACTCCAATCGATTATCTAGTCTCTCTTTAATCTACTACTATCTAGGAGTACTTCAAATTGTGCCCAAGAAAACTTGAGGAACAAACTGATTCATCGACATTTGTCGGAATAGTATACCTCGGGTACCTATAGACTCAGTCTCTACACAAAGGCATTCGGATTCCTATAGACCTGACTTCTACATAAAGGTCTATCTACAAACTACGGTCTACGAAGGATCACATCTCACCGAGAATATCTGGACCTCAGAGATTGAAACCGCGCAAGCGTTCAAACTTGACCGACGAAAGGTCAAAACTACACGACAACAAGATTTAGCTCACCAATGGCTAGAAACCAACGCTTTGACCCGACCTTCGGAGGTGAGGCACCGCCTTAGCAACCAACCACTGACAGCCACAGAGATTCTTGCCAACGTACAGCAGGAGGTAAAGCAACTTTGCCGAGAGGTAAAGTGTTCCAAAAGTTGGTAAAGTAGCCAAGCGATCGGTAAAGCAAGTTGAAAAAGTATCATTTGTCCCCCACGACTGAACAAATAATGTACGAAGGACACCGGCCAACTGCACTGGCGCCAGCGGGCGCCAGGCGACCAACTCAGATGACGACCGAGGCCTCACCTGTCAGAGGGCCAGCAGATTCCTTAGACGTCAAGTTGGTGCCTCCGATCCAACCCCTATAAAAGAGGTAGAGGTACCACGAGGCATTAGAAGAGCGAAGAGAAAAAAAAGAACAAGTGAAGTAAAGTTAGCCAAGTTGTATTCAAGCCACTCCACTATAACCACATTCACCCACGCGAGATAAGGTTCTTAGATCGAGCCGAGACCTTTCCGCATTGTACTCGTGTTCTTTAGTTTATATAATTTGATCTCTCTCGTCCCTGGATGTAGGATATTACGCCTCTCGGCGGCCCGAACCAGATTAATCTTTGAGTCTCTTTCGTAGACTAGACTATTCGAATACGAAGAGAGCACGAATACTCTCTCCGATTACATAAATTTTACTTTGTCGGTGGTTAAAACACCGATAGTTGGCGCGCCAGGAAGGGGGTTTTCGTTGGGCGTTTTCGCTTCGCTTTTCGATGGCTTCGATTTTCGCTTTGGTGGAAGAGTTCTCGATCTCTCGCCTGTTCTTCGGGGGTTTTGCGGGTGCCATCGCTTGTGATGGTCGATCGTGGAGCATCCTCACCTTCGCTGTTGGCCAAGCCTTCCGCTTTGAAAGCCTGGATTTCGTTGCCGACAACGGCGACGAGCTTCACCTTTAGACCCCACGCAAGCGGCATTCGCCTCGGTGTTGTTCACCTCGCCGTCGTTCACCTCGTCATCTACCTCACGATGTGTTGGGCCATGACCTATCCTGTGAGTGCTTCACGCTACTGCCTAACAAGGCTGCGAAGGTCGATACCCCCGGCAAGGCTCTTGACGATGACTCTTCACCACACCGTTGCACTCTTTCTATCATCGAAGACGCTCTCCGGCGCAAGCTTACGACCAGGAGCGACAGTCAGGGCAAGGGTGCCGCGGCGACGAGCGGTGGCACCCGAGCCCAGGCTCGGTCCACTTGTCAACAGATATTGGACAGCGGCACGCCCGCCTTCGACACGGCATACGAGAATCTGGCGGCGACGGCTTACGTCCTCTACGAGTTCGTCACGCTCAACAACCCCATGCTCAAGGAAACCTACTACCGTTTACGTGTCTACCTCAACGGCGCGCTTCAACAACCTGAACCCTCGCTTCGTCAGCACTCCGAAGCGCACAGCTCCCACCGACCGAGCGCCAATCGTCGGAGTCTGGCCCGCGATAGCCACTGCGGTCGAACTGAGGCGCGTGATCCTTACCCTCCGGCTGGCAACGTTCGCGAGCACTTCGAGGAGCACCATGCCGCTCGTCACACGATCGACGCGCGGAAGCAAGCCAGGAGCGAGCGTTACGCAGAGTCCAAGTGGGAGCAGTCTCCTGACCATCGCCGCCGTCGGTGCAGCTATTACCACATTCGGAGCTTCAGTTCTGATGAGGCCGGGCCCCGAGCGTTCGGGTCCCACATCCAAAGAGCACCTTTTTCTCAGAGATTCCACGCTCCGACCAATATCGTTCGATACACTGGTGAGATCAACCCTACCCACTGGCTCGAGGATTATCGTCTTGCGTGCAAAGTCGGTGGCCACTGGCTCAAGGATTATCATCTTACGTGCAGAACCGGTGGCGCCGATGACATATTCGCCATCCAGTACCTACCACACTTCCTGTCCGATTCAGTTAGGAGGTGGCTCGAGCATCTTCGTAGGGACAGCATCCACGATTGGTCCAACCTCCGCCACACCTTCGTCGATAACTTTCAGGGGACCTACACCAGCCCGGGTAACTCTTGAGATCTGAAGAACTGCAAGCAGAACCCCGACGAGTCGCTCCGCAACTGCATCTAACGCTTTTCGCGCAAGCGAAATGAGCTACCCGACGTGAGCGACGTCGACGTCAACGCCTTCACCTGCGCCACGACGTTCAAAGCGCTCGTTCACAAGCTGAGGTGTAAAAACCCTCAGACGACGCGCGTCCTTCTCGACATCACCACCACCTTCGCCACAGAGGAGGAGGCTGTCCAAGCCAACTTTGATTAGGATCAGACCAAAGACAAGGAGAAGTCTAAGGCCGATCGCAAGAACGACAACTGCTTCGACCGACGCTCCGACTGTAGGGACGGTCGAGACGGGGGCGGCTCGAGCAGCAAGAAGCAGAAAAACCGCCGACACGACGAGGAGTTCGTGGGCGTCAACGAGCGGCTACCCTGACCCCAAGCAAAGGATCCAGTCGACCACAACAACCACTTCAAAAAGATGCTCGACAAGATCTGCACCAACCACATGAAACCCATCAAGCACACCTTGTGGGATTGCCACCTCATGCGAGCCTTCTACAAAGGTCACTTCTGACCCGACTCCCGTCAGCCTCAAAATCTTGACCCTCCCGCAAAGGAGGCCGAGGGTAACACCGAAAACGCCTTTCCTGAGCCAGTGCCTTAAGAGTCATGGCGCCACCAGATGCAGACGTGGCGGGAGGTCAATCTCACTAACCCCGCTGTGCCCACCTACCTCAAGTGGCCGGAGGCCCTGATCACCTTCGACAAATCCGACCACCGCTACTACGTGCCTCAGCCGAGGCGCCTACCCTTGGTGTTCGATCCGATCATTGGCACCACACGTTTGATCAAGATCTTCATAGATGGAGGCAGCGCCCTCAACATCTTTTACATCGACACCTTCAAGGTCATGAAGTTCTCGGAGTCCGACCTCCGTCCAAGCAACGTTCCATTCATGGCGTCATCCTCGGGGTAGAGCGGTGCCCCTAGGTCGGATCACCGTGCCAATCACCTTTGGCGACCGCGACAACTTCAGGACGGAGAAGCTCTCCTTTGAAGTGGTCGACTTCTCTGGCGTTTACCATGGCATCCTCGACCGACCCACCTACGCCAAGATCATAGTCGTCACCAGCTACGTCTACCTTAAGCTGAAGATGCCGGGGCCCAAAGGCGTCATTACTGTGATATCTCGCTTCAAGCACGCTCTCGTTTGCGAGCAACAAAGCTGTGAGCTGGCCGTCGTCCTCACAGAGTCGACCCAACTAGAAAAGGTCCACAAGTCACAGGTGCTGACTGCAACTCTTGACTCTAAGCCTTCAACCTCTACGTCCTTCGAGCCGGCCGACGACTCCAAAGAGATCCTCCTCGACAGCACCGACCCGACTAACAAGGCTAGGATCGAGACAACGCTTTCCAACAAATAGGAAAGTGCGCTCGTTGACTTCCTCATTCGAAATCGAGATGTCTTCGCCTAGGCACTATCTGATATGCCAGGCATCCCGAGGGAGGTCGCCGAGCACTCTCTGAACATCATTCTCGGCTCTCGACCGATGAAGTAACGACTCTGACGTTTCAACGATGAGAAGCGCCGTGCTATCTGGGAGGAGATCGCCAAGCTGCTTGATACTAAGTTCATCAAAGAGGTTTACCACCCTTAGTGGCTGGCCAACCCTATCATGGTTAAGAAGAATGAAAAATAGAGAATGTGTGTTGACTGCACGAGTCTCAACAAAACATGCCCAAAGGATCCGTTTCCTCTGCCGTGCATAGATCAGGTGGTCGATTCCACCGCCGGCTGCGAAAACCTTAGCTTTTTTTATGCGTACTTCGAGTACTATCAGATATCCATGCGCGGCTCCGACCAGCCACCTACGTCGTTTATTATGTCCTTTGGCCTCAAGAATGTCAGCGCCATATATCAGTGCTGCATACAAAAGTGCCTCCATGACCAGCTGGGTCAGAATCTAGAGGTCAACGTCGACGACATCGTCATCAAGACTCGACAAGCGGTCGGCCTCATTGAAGACCTGGAGGAAACCTTCGCCAATCTCTGGAAGTTCCGCATCAAGCTCAACCTCGAGAAATGCGTCTTTTGCGTCCCCATCGGCAAGCTCCTCGGGTTCGACATCTCCAAGCGCGGCATCGAAGCCAATCTCAAGAAGATCACTGCCATCCGCAACCTTGGACCCATCAACAACGTCAAAGGTGCCCAAAACCTCACTGGGTGCCTGGCAGTCCTCAGACGTTTCATCTTCCAACTAGATGAGAAGACCATGCCTTTTTACCGACTCCTTCGAAAGTCCGACCGCTTCACCTGGACCATCAAGGCCCAGGAAACCTTTGAGCAATTAAAAACTATGCTGTCTTCTCCTCCAGTCTTAACCTGGTCGACCCTTGATGAGCCACTACTCCTTTACATTTCTGCAACCACTAAGATCATCAGCACTGTCCTCGTCATCAAGCGACCGAAGGAGGGTCGGGCCTTGAAGGTCCAGCGGCCCGTATACTTCATCAACGAGATGCGCAAGCTCGAAGACAAGTTCGACGGGCTCGAGCTCCATCACGTTCTACGTCGTGACAACGAAGCGATCCCCGACGAAGTCTTTCTCAAAGTACTCTCCAAGCCAACGATCAAGCTCAAAGATGATGTCACCGACCCCAGGTCGAGATGGCAGTTGGCGAGCAGACTTCGACCCTTGGGGTAGAAATTATGGCCATCATCTCTGACTGGTCTCAGGACATCTACTCCTTCCTATAAGACGACATACTTTGAGCCGACACCAATGAGGTCCTACGGGTCTCGCGGTGAGCTAAGGCCTACGTCATCATCGATGATAAACTCTACAAGCGAAGTCCCAGCGGCATTATCCAGCGCTGCATCCCTCAGGCGGAGAGTCTCCATCTCCTCGACGACATTCACTCAGGCATTTGCGGGCATCACGCCGCTCCGAGGACCTTGGTCGGGAAAGTTTTCCGCCAAGGGTTTTACTGGCTCACAGCGGTCTTCGACGCTGAGAAACTTGTTCGCTCTTGCAGAGGCTGTCAGTTCTACGCCCGACAGACACATCTGTCTGCCTAGGAGCTCCAGACGATTCCGATCACATGACCTTTTGCGGTATGGGGACACGACGTCCTCGAACCTTTCCGACCAACAGCAGGGGGTTTCACCCACCTCTTCGTCACCGTCGACAAGTTCATCAAGTGGATCAAGATGAAGCCGACCCCCTGCATCAGCTCCGCCTGGGCTGTCGAGTTCATCCGCGACATCATATGCCGCTTTGAAGTGCCACACTCCATCACCGACAACAGTATGCAGTTTATCGGTCACGTCTTACAGAAATTTTGCAAGGAATACCACATCCGGCTCGACTTCGCCTCCGTCGCCCATCCGAGAACTAACAGTCAGATCGAGCGTGCCAATGGGATGGTGCTGCAAGGAGTGAAGCCTCGGATCTACGACTCCGTCAGGCAAGTGGCCGGGTGGTGGATCAAAAAACTCCCGTCTGTGTTATGGGACTTACGAACGACCCCCAACAGAACTACGGGGTTCATCTCCTTCTTCATGACCTTCGAAGCGGAAGCTGTGCTACCAGCTGACCTCGACTACAATTCCCTGAGGGTCCGAGCCTATGACGAAGAAAGGTCAAAAGCGGCACGGCAAGACACCCTGTATCAGCTGGACGAAGCGTGTGACGTCACCATTCTACGGTTGATCAAGTACCAGCAAAGTTTGCTACGACTGAACGCTTGGCACATCAAGGGTCGGACCTTTAACATCGGCGATCTTGTGCTCAAGAGAGTGCAAGACAAGACCGACCACTGCAACCTATCACCCCCATGGGAGGGTCCTTATGTAATCAAGCGAGTCTTAAGGCTCGACGCGTACAAGTTAGCGACCGAGTGCAACAGGGAGCTAGCCCTTACCTGGAACATCGAAAACTTACGTCATTTCTATGCATAATAAAATCAGCTAAGTTTCTATGCATTCTCTTGTTTCACTAACTATGTTTTGGCAGCGAAGCGCATCCGACTTGTCTACCCTTCACTACCCGGGGGCTAATCTAAGACTCCCCACTTGAGGGCCGGAACAATCGACCCCTTCGCATTCGACCCCTCAGGTCTCGTGCCTCGTTCCCATGTTCTAAGGCTCCGTGCCTTAGCCTTAACAAGGTTTAGTCTCACGAAATGTCTCCGCGGACCCTACAAGCTATATACGAACCAATCTCCTGATCAACGGCCAACGAAACCCGAGAAATGTTAAGTGCGAAAAACTGAAACACAGAAGAGGGTCAAAAACTTGCGTATTTACACATCATCCAAAAGTATTTATTACACAGTCGGATACAAAGTACTACTACTTCCTACAAATAACTAAGGATGCCACTGCTGCATGTGAGGCAGGTGGCCGAACCGCTCCCGAAGAAGTTTTGGCCTATTGAAGTCAGCGACGACCTCCCACGCCGACGGCTGCATCTCGGCCTCGAGCACCCCCATCTCCTCCTCCGACAACTCGGAAGCAAAACCCTCGATGTTCCGGCCCAAGGCTGCGTCCGGGTAGTGAGAGCGGGTCAGCGCCAGGGTCAGCGAGACCCCGTCCTCAAGCGCCCTCATCACCTCGGCGGCCATGATGCTCGAGAGCCGCTGCAGCATGTGTGTCACGAACTTCGTCGAGAGGGAGTTCTCGTGCACGCCAGCAAAGACCTACTGGAGCAGGCGTCGGCCTACGGACCTCAAGGGTCGGAGCTCACCGACAAGAACTGCAGCAAACACACTGTCAAATAGCCGACCCCAAGATCAAGCAATAAACAAAAAGGTACGACACTTATCATCCCGCTCCTTTGCCGCAGTTTCGACAAGGCCCTTGGCCTTGTTCAACTCGTCCCGAAGTCACTCAACCTCGGCCTTGACAACCAGGTGTGCCTCCTGGACCTCGAAGGTGGCCCGTTGCATCTCTTGCAGCTCCTCCGACAATCACTCGACCTCGACCTATGTGACGGCCCGCTCCTAGTCGATTAGGTCCCGCTGCTCGAAGGCTCACTGGCGCTCCTCCAAGGCGCTCTTGGCGGTGGCCTCGACACTCTGGCGGACCCCATCGAAGTGAGTCAGGAGGTCACCGCACCTCTGCGTTGTGCTGGACGGTCTGCCTCTAGAGCTCTGCAAAAAGATCAAGTCATTAGTCAGGATCCGACCCCGGCCTTCAATACGGTAAAGCTTAAAAACTGTTTGCTAACTTACTTGCGATTGTCTCTCACGCGGAGGTGAGGTCGAAGGAGAGCCTCCGATTTTCTGACCGCACCGACACAGCGTCCATACGCCCCCGATTGGCCTCATCGAATGAGATACGATTTGCCTCCCGGGCAACATTGAGCAGGTGGTGCAACTGAATCGTGGAGTCCCTCGAGGCGTTTCGACCGGCCCAGATCTTCTCCAGCTCCGTTCGAAGAGCGTGGACCTCAGCTTGCAGGGCATAGCCTCGAGGAGGTTGACCCACAGCCGTGGCAAGATTCGCCTACAAACGATAACATTCAACATCACAACGAATAGGTTCGACTAAGAAACTTTAAATGTTCACGCTTACCCGACACTCCATCAGGTACGGATCGTTGAAGAGTGCTTGGCACTCGTCCGTTCTGCCAAGCAGCCGGCGGAGGCCGGTGGCCATTCAAGGTTGAAACAACGAACCTCGGCTATCCGGTCGTTGTAGAAGTTGTACGCCTCGGCCACGGCCTCAGGCGTAAGATCGCCTCCCCTCCCGGTTCTCAGCAAGTCGAAGGTCGAGAAGTCGGGCGCTCTTGTGGCAGCAGATGGCATAGTCGTCGCCATGACCAACTCGGGTCCTTCTCCCTCCTGCGTTCCTCCCGCGGTCCCGCTCACGCCCGCAGGGGCTGCGCTCGTGTACGGTTCATCGACCACCTCCACAGTCGGTCCTGGCAAACCCTCGGACAGGTCTGCCAAAGGAACTTCCGACTGCTTCCCGGCAACTGTCTCACTCAGCTCCCACGCACTCTTAAGAGCGGCGGGCGAGACTAGGCCAGCCGGTTCTTCGTGGGCCAAGGGCGGGAGAGATCCCCTCGGACCCTCGACCTCCATCGTCTCGACCTCCCCTCTCCTCCTCGGCGGCTGGATCTCGGGAGCCACTTCCTCCAAGGCCTTGACGACCGCCTCCTCCTCCTGGACCTTGGCGGCTGCCGCCTCTTGGGCATTGGCCGCCACCTCACCCTGACCTTCAGCGGTGGTCGTCGGAGGAGGTAGCAGCTGCACCTCGCCGACCCCTAGGATCGGCAAATCTTGAGCTTCAGACGGATGGGGTGGCGTCGTAGCTTGTGCCGCCACATCAGTACTAATGTCGGTTCTCCTGCCGGCGTCCGCAGACGCCGACGTCGTAGCAGCCGTAGCCGGACACATCGTAGCAACCCACGACGGAGGCCTGCACACCCCCAAACAGGTCAGAAACGAACTAATTCAAACTTACATCTAAACTGAAGGTGTAGGAAATTATGCCTTTTACTGGCGCATCGGGATCCTCCGGATACAGGGAAGTTCCGGTTGGACAACACTCGAGGACTGGACTGCTCCAACTTCTACCACCTGGAATGTGGTGGCCGCCACCGCGGTCCCGAAGTCGATCTCTGCGCTCTTCGACCCCTCGGTCTTCGTCCTCTTTGACAAAGGCGAGACCACGTCCTCGGACGACACCGAGCTCTCGACGTCGACCGGAGCCGTTGCTTGTGGCGCAGCAGTCCTGAAGGTCGGGGTTGGAACCCCCGACCTTGCACTCGTAGCTGTAGGGGACCCAATCGGCGGAGCACCAGCCGACCTCTGAGCAGGCCGCACAGTCAGCGCAGAAGCAGTCGGACTGCCGACCGAGAATGATTTCAAATCTACAGGGCGTCGTCTCTTGACGGCCTTCTTCTTGGCCGGGCACACGCACGCGGCACTTGTCACGACTACATCCCTCGACTCGGCGCGGCCCCTGATAGGCCCTGCAGCGACGACAACGACTAAGTCTTTGACTTCTATCCACAAACCGACCCGATCTACTCTATGAACCCGAATAACACATGCAAGAGGAGGCCAACTCACCAGGGTCAGCTGATCCTTGTCAAGGGGATGCGGTCCCTTAGATATCTTGTCGGTGACGTCCCCTTCCAGCAGCCTGCCGACCCGCTTAGCGACCTCTCGGTCGCTCAGCTCGACCCCGATCACCTCCCAGGTGGCTTCATCCTTCCCCTCATAGCTGTTCATGGGGAAGACTCGGATGCACAGTGGCTGGACCCGACGCCGCACAAAGGTAGCAATGACGGTGGCACCGTTCAATACTTCGTCCCTCAGCTGTCGGATCTTCTGCAGCAACGGCCCCAACTCGTTCTTCTCCTCAGCTGTCACCTTCGTCTTCCACATGTTAGTCGCCTCGGCTGGTGCATTGTGAAAGGTCGAGAGGCCGAGGGTGGCATTCTTGATGTAGAACCACCTGTCGTGTCAACCCTTCAATGACTTATTCAGTGATACCTTGATGTACTCCTTCGCCTCGGCGCTCTGAAGCATGATCGCGGCACCGCCGACCTACCTAGCCACGCCTAAGGGCTCCAGTAATTGGCTGGCCAGGAAGAAGTACCGTCATAGTCGCAGGACCGTAGCCATCCCAAGATACACTTCGCAGAGCGTGGCGAAGATGGCGATCTGGAGGATACCGTTAGGGTTGAGGCGGTGGAGGCACACGCCGAAGTGGAGCATCCGCGTGCGGAAGAAGAAGCTACCCGAGAGCGCCAGCCCACGCTCATGGAAGGAGAGGAAGTTCACGATCTTCCCCTTCGATGGCGCCGGCACCTCCTGGTTCTCAGCCGCCTCCCATTCACCGGCTTCCTTTGACGACAACAGCCCGACGCCATGGTACAACTCGAGCACCTCTTTCGAGACCGCGGAGGGCTTCCACGCGGCTTCCATCATAGCGACGATGAAGACGAAGACGATGAAGACGGGGACGGTCACAGTGGCCGCCGAAACAGACGCGGCGATGACGATGAAGTCGAAGATGACGAGCTCTAGACGCAAAAGCGAGCTAGCACAAAGAAGCATGAAGACGAAGGCAATGGAGGACCGGTGAATTTTGAAATCACCGCGCCCTCTTTTTAAAGACTACCAGGGGGTAAACTTTACTCTCCCCCCACTACCCACGACGCGATGGCGCAGTAACTGCGCCATCATGGGTGTGCACCACGACGTGCACCCGCCACGCCGGCACCTCACTCACTGACGGGTGGGGCCGGATGCCGCCTCACCACCTTTGCCATGATGGAGGTGACGCAATCCTGTCTGACACGCCAGTCAAAGACTGATAGGCGCCAGTTGATTGGACGCGCACGCTCGAAGCGCCGCCCTCCCACCGCCGTCTGATCAGCATCATCCAACCTACTGGATCGACCGGCGGTTACAATGCCCAGATGCCATATTCGCCGTCCACGTGGAGGCAGCGTAATCGTGCGATTGTCGGAGCCGTTACCGATGCCTGTTACTGATGCCGTGAGTCATCTCATGAGTCGGGACAAATGAGAGGTTGGGCGATAAACCCACCAGCTTGACACTTGCTCAGGGCGTTGATCATGAAAAACGATTGAACTTCCCAGTTTGACCTAGGCGCAATGCTGATTATAAGACGAGGCCGGCCCAACCAGTCCAATCTAGGCATCAGTCCCGACACTCAGCTGATAACGAAAATCAGCTTCAAACCGACCTCAAGGGCCGGAAACTATCGAAGATTAAGCGCACGACTGACCCTTCGGCTCGCTCGAGGGATCGGGAGCTACGCCCTACGGGCGGGCTCGCGCGCCCCAGTAGGATCGACCACGGACGAACGATGACGAAGACGAAGATTAAGCTCACGATTGACAGATCGCTCGAGGGCTCGGGGGCTATGCCCTACGGGCACGCTCGCGCGCACCTGTAGAATCGACCATCGACGAACGATGACGAAGACGAAGATTAAGCCCATGACCGACCCTTCGGCTCGCTCAGGGGCTCGAGGGCTACGCCCTTCAGGTGCGCTCGCGCAGTCCCGTAGGATCCGGAGTCATACTTTAGCAAGGGTTAGCCTAGCGCCGCCTCAACAAGGATTGCAAACGGTGCAAGGCTCGGGGCTACTGTCGAGACAGTATATCTCGGGTAATTATGGACTCGGCCCCTACACAAAGTCTCATCTACAAACTACGGCCCACAACCCGTCTACGGCCCACAAAAGATCACATCCCGCCAAGAACATCTCCACCTCAGGGATCAGAACCGCGTCCAAGCCGGACCGACAAAAGGTCAAAGCTACACGACAACAAGATTCAGCCCACCAATGGCTAGAAGCCAAAGCTCTGACCTGACCCTCGGAAGTCGGGCACCGCCTTAGCAACCAACCACTGACCGCGACAGAGATTCCTGCCAACGTACAGCAGGAGGTAAAACAACCTTGCCGGGAGATAAAGCGTTTCAGAAGTTGGTAAAGCAGCCAAGCGATCGGTAAAGCAAGATGGAAAAATGTCTTTTGTCTCCCACGACTAAACAAATGACATATGAAGGACACCGGCCAACTGCACCAGCGCCAGCGAGCGCTAGACGACCAACTCAAGTAACGACAGAGGCCCCACTTAGCGGAAGGCCAGCAGATTCTGTAGGTGCCAAGTTAGTGCCCCCGGTTTGACCCTATAAAAGGGGTACCATGTGCCATTAGAAGAGTGAAGAGGAAAGAAGAGGAAGAGAACAAGTGAAGTGAAGTTAGCCAAGTTGTATTCAAGCCACCCCACTGTAACCACATCCACCAACGCGAGGGTTCTTAGATCGAGCCAAGACCCTTCCGCATTATACTCGTGTTCTTGAGTTCATATGATTTGATCTCTCTTGTCCCGGGACGTAGGGTATTATGTTTCTCAGCGGCCTGAACCAGATTAATCTTTGAGTCTTTTTCGAAGACTAGGATATTCGAATACGAAGAGCACACGAATACTTTCTCCGATTACGTAAATTTTACGGTGCCGGTGGTCAGAACATGTAACGACCTAAAAATTCAACAATTTCAAAATAGTAAAAGTTTGAAATTTTAAATGCATTTCACAATTTAGATTAGAATGAATTTTTTTGCAAATAAAATAATAAGGTTGCATATATCTCATTTCATGTCATTGCATATCATTTAAATAATTATTGAGTGAATAAATAATTAATCAAGAATTTTTGGAAATAAAGAAAACAATTAAAAGAAATAGAAGGTAAGAAATAAAGAAAAAAAGAAATCCCAAACCTCACTGGGCCTCTCCCCTCTTCTCTCTCTCTCTCTCCTTTTTTCCCTCCCCGCCGACCCACCTCCCTCTCCGTGCGGCCCAGTGACGGCCCAGCCGCACCTCCCCTCCTCTCTCTTACGCGCAGGACCCACCTGTCGGTGCCATGCCTCGGCTCCAGCCGCGCCACCCGCAACCGCCGCACCAAGCTCCCCGCGCACGCGCCGCCAACAAACCCTGAAACCCGCCGAAATTGAGCTCTATCCGCGCACAACGCAGCCCCCGACTCGGCCGCCCCCTTCCCCTTTAAATACCGTGTCGCCCAGCTCCCTCTCTCCTCCAAAACTCGAGCGCTGCCACCTCACCGTCGCGTCGCCGTGCGAAGCCGCCCCGACTCTCCACGACATCGTGCCGGCCTTCCCCGCACTGCACCACCCCCGCCCAACCGATTCCTGTCGAGCGTCGCCACCCGGACCGCCTCCCCGACGTTGCCGAACCCCAGAGACGCCACCTCACCGTCGCGCGCCACCGTGCGGCCACCCTCGACCCCATCTGACCCTGCGGTGAGAACCTCCTCCCTCTCCTCGTCGTTTTGGGCCGTTCCTCGTTGAAATCCGTGCCCCGGTGAGACCGGGCGAGCTCACCGGAGTTCACCGTCAATGGCGCCGCCGCGCTGGCCCTCTGGCCGTGTCGGCCGGCCAGGCCGCTCGAGCATCGAAGCCCCGAGCCGTCCAATCTAAATCAGACAGATCGCATTAGATCTACCCCCACCTTCAAAACCCGGCCACTCGATCCACATCCGAAGTCTCAGATCCAGTCACGTCACCCGAATTAGCTCATCCAGTGGATCCAAATCCGACGTACCAAATTAAGCCACGTCATCTAAATTATCACATCAATTCAATTTGAAATCAAAGGCCCAGATTAAACCATGTTTTCTAAATAAAAAAAATAAATCAAATCTTTATTGCGTCAGCATGACATCAGCAACGCCGGTTAATTAAAATAAATTAGGAAAATTAATTTAATTAACTCGAGATTAATCTAATAATTAATAAATAAAAATAATTAAATAATTAATAATATTAATTTGAAGAATAAATTTAATAATCAGTTAATAAGTAATTTAATATTAATACTTAATTGATAATTAATTAATAATAATTAATTGATAATGAATTTAATTATAATTAATTATGACAATTTTCAAAAAAGCCCCTATACTTATTTTTAATTATAGGTTAGTCCCTGCCTAATGATAAATTTACATTTAAACCCCTGAACTTTCTAAAATTACATTGTAATCCTCAAATAACTTTGTAAATTACAGATAGGTCCTCAGTATTTACAAGCTAGTCTTTGAACCTTATAAATGCTATAACTTTTTCACCGTAACTCCGATTTCAGCAAATAATATACCAAAACGATCGTATCGAAATAATATATGCATTCATGACATACTCATACTGATCTTATTCTATTTTGTCGCATTGATTGATTGTTTGTGTTCTCGTGTGATAGGTGACTTTGTCTCGGAGCCGCAGTTTGTCGAAGACTTCCAACAGCAGGAGTTCGAGACCGTCGACTTTTACTCCCAAGAGCAGCAAGGCAAGTGTCTTTGACCATCTTGTTTCTAAATTTCAAAATATCTATCTTGTAGTTTGCATGCTTGTGCTAAATTGATTGCGTACCTATTAATAGCAATACCCTAATTTTCACATTCTGCCTTGTCGCCTTAGCTTACTTTACTGTTGGGTAGATCACATTCTTAACTTGCTACTGTCGAGTTGGATGTATTTAAATAGATCATTATACATGCTTCATGAGGATTAATGGGAGATTAATAGCAACTTGGATAGTGATGATTTGAGTGATATGGTTGGTGTAGGACTGTGTGCGGGTTACGGCACTGTCTTTGGTAAGTTATCTTCTCAAATCTAAGGACCGGTTCGTGGAGCGACCACCCATGTGTTCCCGTACAGCCATGATGCTAAGAATAGGCGCGGCTTAACGTAGTAAGTGATGAAAACTAGTTCTGTGCGTGCCAAACAGTGGAGCGGGGAAAGCGGGTTACTTCTGGATCCACCTAGAGAGAGATATGTGGGGAAGGGAGGGTTACTCCCAGAAACTATTCAGCACAAGAGGGAGCCTCTCGGGTTTTCGGTTAGTGCCTGACGGGTGAAACTTTAGTGGGCACGTACAAGCTGGCGAAAGTCATAGAAAAGCCTTGTAGTGATCTCTTAGCTCTCACACCAAAGGAAGTGTGCGAGTGTGACGGCACATGCATAATGGAGATTTTTTATCACCTGGCAACAGGGGATGAAATCACTACTTGTGAGAAAATTTATACAACCTCTGCAGAGTGTAAAACTGTCATGACAGACGTGCTCACGGTCACGAGCGTTGTATGGACCCTCACATGATTAGCGAAAATTGGTATTGGTTTGGATTGGTGAATCACAGTGAGAGACTGTGATTTGGTTCTCTTATTGATACTACTGTTTATAGGTGCGATGTTTTTCACTTAGTAAATAGGTGCTTAATAGAAAATGTATATCTCTAATGTATGCTTTTATGCAATTAAACTCTATATTGCCTGTTTCCTTGATATTGCCACATGTCATATACTTCTCACACTTGCTGAGTACATTCCGTACTCAACCTTGCCTTTATAAATGCTGCTCAGTAGAGAGAGAAGTTTGAGAGAACATCGAAGACTCTGGAGCCGAAGTCTAGGCGAGCTATTCGGTCAACTGCCTGTGGAGCTCAAGACGCTTTCGTTTTGTTTTCGCTGTTTAGTTGTAATTCAATAAGACTCTTAGTCTATTTTTGTAATAGTTTAGTTATTCGAGACATTGTTCTATTTACTATTAATAAAGTCACTTTATACGTGAAACTTGTTTCTGGGCACACATAAAGAGTCATTCGATTTTAGCCATAAAACCGGGTGTGACAGAACACCGACAACATTGATCCGTTGGAGGTCCCATCGAAGGCAAACAAAAATGGAAGCCTTGTAATGGTAGCATTGAAATAGTTGAGGTTGGATCTTAAATTGATATGGGGTGTGTTTGTCTCGCACAACTTCCTACCAGCCAAAGCCACCGGTAATTGGCAGATGTAATAATTGAGTGTTGACACAAAATTTGGCAAACCCGAAGATATGATATAAAAAAATTAATTCAAATGGTCATAAATAGAATAATCTCTTTGAAAATTCATCCAAAATAAAAGTAAAAGAAATTTAATATTATTTCTCATGCACCATAAAATAAACACCTATGGTGAGACAAATAAAAGCGCTTGGCAAGATGTAGATGAGTACACATGGTTCGATATTTGCACACCAAAAATAAAAAAAAATGATACAGAGTTAAAAGTAATCATTGTCATATAAATGACACAAACATGCACGTCTCCTAAAGGCCTGGCTACCAAGTCAAACGAACATGTATGGATACGCGAGCACAGTGTACAATGAGGCCGGAAACAAGGCTCAGAAGAGTTACGTTGGTTCGAATCAATACATCTAAAAGCTGCTAGAAATTCCTTGTCTCGCATGAAGCAACAAACTGGAGCCAAACTCTCCACGACATGCTTGACTAAACTGCACGATGTGCATGCGGCTATACATGATTTGTCCTCGCGCACGACTCAAAGCTATTGCCGCATAAACTCTTGATTAGCTAATAAATAAATCAATTTCAAATAGACGCGCGCCTCGCACAACAGACTCGCTCGACCACACTGACGACTGCATTCACCGGGAAGCCTCGGACGCAGCTGCCCACGTTCTACACGAAGCAACGTGCTCCTGCCACTGCTCACCAAAACCACTCGACACGCGCATGCACTGCTTTCTTTCTCTCCTAGTCAACTGCTAAAGACTTGATTAATAAATAAATAAATTCATTTCAAATGGAGGCATGCATAAGCCAACGGACGTACATCCCGCACAACTGATGCACGTCTGGTTCACTCTCTCGCACGAACCTGGCAAAACCGACGCACGACGCCCGCGCCGCTGCCGCTAACCGCGTTGGGCGTACGTGCTGCCGGCCTGCCGCTAACCACGTTCAAACCTCCACTAACCCAACTGCTCGCTCTATAAATAATATACCGCCGGCTGCCGCGAAGCGCCCCCGCTCCCGAATATTGTTTGCCACCCCGCTTCCAACACACACTCGCCGCCAGGCTGCCGGAAAGCTCTCTCGCACACGCCCCTGCTCCCGAAAAACTCTGCCGCCAGGCTGCTGAAACTCCGTCTCGCGCGCGCGTACAGACACAGGTTCCGGCCATCTCTCGCAATACGCACACACAATACACCTCACTGGCAAAGGAAACGACACACATCAGTACCGCCCATCAGGTCGCAGCCTTCATCCTCGTCAACGACATCCAGAGCAAGGTGAGAAACTGGTTCGTCAGGTCGTCGGCGTCTTGCCTGCTTTTTCATATCAGAACAGAGAGCGCTCTTCTCAAGTTTGCGACCATGTGTTCTTTATGTTGATCCTTTAGACTCTTGATATGAGTCAGAAATCGATTCTTTTCACTGTTGTTGAGATCTTTTGACTCAAACAGTGATAAAAAGACTTCATTTGTTGGTTTGATCAACGAGTACAAATCACGATGAGATGAAAAGACCATCCTAATAGTGGAGGGTGCCGTCCTAATAGTAGACGGAAACACCTTGATACTTCGCACATGGTTACAAGTTCATGACAAATACTTATTATAAATTGCATCGACATCAAAATCATGGCGACCGGCATGCGAACTCATGTCCGATAACCCATATTTCAAATTGCTTGCATAACAGCACTATCAAAATATTAATAAAACAAATTGCCTTGCATCATGCGCATGGTATTTTTACACTCATCAATATTATGCCGTGAATGTATCCCAAACTGCTATCTATATGTCGGCTCATCACAAGATTAAAATAGATCATTCGGCCAGTTTTTACTAATCAAATTCATGTTAAAAAAATGTTAAATGCTGCAGTGGTCAGTATCAAAATCCAGTTACCCGCGGATGCAAAATCACGCTGGAGCATGTTGTCTCTTAGTAGATTTCCTTCCATCAGTGCTTATAGTCAGGTTCCACTAAATAATAGCATGCCGTAATTAAATACATCCGAATTAAACTACCATATATACCGATTGATAAATAAAATGATTTCATCCGGCAAGGTTTCATATATGACGTCACCATTTCATCATCCCTCGTGCACAGCGCATGGCAGGCTAGTTGCTGCGTGCCACATAGTATCGTCGTGTTTGCATTTGCTAACCCACAAAATTAACTAAGGTTCCTACAGGCTAATTACTTGCATATTTACCCGAGTGACTAGTGCCATCAAAGGTCAAGTGACCAAACCTGATGCCCTGACGAAGATAAAATGATTCTATTGCCGTCACGTCCCGCCAAATTTCAAGTTAAAACAAAATAAACTATCACTGCGTATATGATATGTAGAAATTTCAAGTTAAAACAAAATAAACTATCACTGCGTATATGATATGTAGTGTCATAGTAAAATAAAAGAAATATTATGATCTTCGACTTCATACACACATGGCCATTCAACTGAATGTGCGCCATGCCATATATGAGTTATTTAAAAAAAATATCAAAACCATTTAACATATTTACATGATAAAATATATGCTGTGCACAAGTATCGAAAACATTTATGTGCATGTACATACACATAGAAAATACTTTAAAATTTCTTTGCCGCCTAGAAAGCATTAAAGAAATTTTGCGCATCCAAATATGCTAAGCTCTTATATAAGTTCAAATTAAAATCAAATAAATCCTACGGTATATACATATGAAAATATGTAATAGTGGAAATGTCATGATTTAACCCTATAAAGTCAGTCCATGTTCGATGAAATGCTATGCCATGAGCATATATCAAATGTTTGCTAAGTGAGCAAATGTTAAAGTAGCTTGGCAATATCCCAATGCTTAAATAATATACTCATATCCGCATATAAAAAAGGGCATAATATGCATAAATCTCAAATAAAGTCGCGCATCATGTCTGCATCATATTTACACGTGAAGCATGTCAAATAAAGTTCTTCGTCAAGCATTCATCTAAGGCGACAAGACTGAAGATTTATTTTGATTTTTTAGTTTTGTAATAGTAGTATGCTGCGACCATTATATAATTTTCTTTTATTTTGGAACTTTTAATCAGGGGTTTTCTCTTCGAAGATGTAATTAACATAATTTTTATGTAAATGTAAGAATTATGGAAGTATGAACTCGTAAAACCTGAAATTTATTTTCTCTCATGCCTTAAATTTAAACTTGTCTCTTTTGACATGGAGGCGTGTCGCCCGCGACCACGTTTAAACTTTTTTCCCCGTCATCATTAAGCATGGAATTCAATATAAACTATTTAATTTAAACAAAGATGAACAAATTTTTAGCTGGACTGAACAAAACTTTGAGGTCCTATTTGGCTCAAAGGGCGCCTTGAAGGAATTCTGCAGAAATGGATTACAGTGTAAACAAAACCCAACTTAAGGGAATGTGCCGCGAGCACTAATAAGTACTCCTATGTGTTTTTTTTTCATTTTTCTTATTCCAATTTTTTATTTTCTCATTCCTATACTTTCTTCGTTACTATAGTTTTTTTTTTCTATTCATGTATTTTCCGTTATTTCATTCTAAACAAGGTTTGAATGTTTAAACTAGATCCAACTTCTTAAAACTTTATCGTACCGAAAAACATGTGCATCGAGTATTTCCTTTTGGAGAATACACACAAGTTGAGTACAGAAAGATGTGGTCTGCATGCGGTGTCTGAAAAGCAAATGGCAAGCGAGCGATCTCTGGCCATGAATCTTGTATGACCATCCGCGCATCAACACAAGCCTCCAACTTTCATATAGAAGGTCTCTTCGGAAACTAAGAATATCATAGGAATTGCGTAGTAATTTTATAGAGTTCTTTAATTTAATAGTAAAAGTGTAAGACTTAATTTTTTTCCCGCAATCCAAAGTGCCTTAAAGAAAATAATGCGTGAGAGAATAGTTATCACAACCAAAGACCCAAATTGAGGCTCGCCATCCAAATTTAAGATGCCCATGGATCGTAGCGAAGGACTGTGAATTCCAAATTCCTTTGAAAGTACTACTGTATGAAATAGTTCGTTCTATAGCAGTTTTAGGCCTTCTTTGTACCTGAGGAAACTTTCCTATTTCTTTTATTTTTCTTATAAAATTAAATTGTTTCCTATGAAATTTCTGCATGTCAAAGGAGGGCTTTAAAGTATTTTTAACATGAGAAAATCCTATGTTTTCTACTCATCTAGTAATTCCCTTTGCGCCATCCACACGATTATCCCTGCAGCTTTTTTACGTCAAAAGTTGGGAGAAGCTCTCCCCAATAGGGCTTGATTTGCGTGGACGAACCTCTGAGGAAAAAACCTGAAATAGGCCTTTTACCAAAAAACCTCTGTTAGGATGTACTGCTGCGTCCTTTTACCAAAAAGGAGGCAAGCTCTCGTGTCTGGCTGATGACGCCATGGGCCCATGAAGGATCTTTGCAGCCGGGCTTTTGATCAATCAGGGTCGTTCAGAGGTACTCTGACGTACTCCAAAAGGTTTTTGCACTCTCCGATGTTGTACACTTTCCTTTTTCACGACTCCTGCCTGAAAATGGTGCGGTTCGGGACGACCCTTTTTCTGCCCCTGCAAACCGCCCCTAGCTTTTAATGAAAACTGTTGACCCGCGGGTATCTTACTAGAACCAGCGAACTTCGTTTTAGTTACACCCTGTAAAATAAATCGAAAGCTAAAGTAAAAACTGTCACACAACATCCAATCCTAAGATAACTAAGTTACTAAAATCAGCACTTCTGAACCATCTATACGCATCCATGCATCCGCCAAATCAAAGGCTGCGGATCAGATGACCAATAATTATATTGTAAAATCTAATGTTTTAAGAACAGCATGAGTGCTAATGGAGCCAAGAACGGGCACTGCAATCAATTTTTCGGAGAAACTCTATCAATAAGGCTTCATGTTAGGAAACAGAAGGCTTGTCGATTTGAACATCTTAATCAACTTATTTGGCGAGGAGAACGATAATCCAGCCTTAATCAACTTACATTAGACGGGTGAGGGTAGAGCGGCCACCATGGACTGCGCTGTATGGCTGCTGGCGGATGAGCGCTAGGAGGCATATGGACAGTATGATTCTTCAAATCGGAGAGAGATCGAGAGAGCACAGCAAGGGACAGCTGCTAGGGCTTGGGAGAGTGCGGCAAGGATCAGGTATTTGGAGATTGGTAGAGCGACTTATGCTAGATCTTGGAGAGAGAGGCTGGATGGGCAGCAACGGACGGCCGCGGCACGGGTCTGGAACAGAGTTCACCAAACCGCGGTAAACCGCTTTAATTTTCGTGGTTTTCGATCAAACTGCTACGGTTTGATTTCACTGAACAATTTGTTTTCGTTTTAAAAATTTTAAAAAATTAAAAATTTGAAAAATTTCGGAATACCGAAAATCGTTAAAACCGCTCGGCTTATCGTTAAAACTGATGGGTTTCAAATTTTGAATCTAAAACCGTAAAAACAGGATGGCTAACAGTTAAAACCGCTCGGCTAACTGTTAAAACTGCTTGGCTAACTAGTGAAACCGAACGGTTTACTGTAGCAATTCGTTCAAATTTTGAATTTTTGATTTGAAACGGTTTTCGACCGATTTTTACGGTTTTCACGATTTTCGTCAAACCAATTCCAACCGGTTTTAGCGGTTCAAACGAAATCATAAACCCTGATCCGGAATCGATGGTGGGAATGGATGGAGGCATGCAGCGATCCCCTTGGGAGGGCGGCGGCCGGCTACAACCGGAGGTGAGCGAGGAAAGCACAGTTGTAAGAGGAGATCGAGTTGAACCCTAAAATAAACAATTAATTTGATATATATTATTATAATTTTATAAAATTTAAAATATAATATACTATTTAAACTCACATATCATTCGCTTAAAATCTCATCTCATCGTAACCCGAGGATAAATGGATCGCCCCTGAAGTAACCGGCTGGACATCGGATCAAAACCGAACCGGATCGATTGGTTCGATTCGTGGGTTTTTGCGGTTCGCTCTGAACCCTTTTCTGGCGGCCTAACACAATTCAAGCCCTTCTTACAAGTCATCAAAGAAGCATTTTTCAGTCTCCTTGTCTTTCCAGATAGGAGTATCACTTAGAAAATACACTCACACGTCAGTAATATAGAATACGCAAACCATACCAAGATCCATAGTTAAAGCAGATTACATAAAGCTTAAACAGCATACGTTCTTTTATTGCACTGTTTCCACGAGTGGTCATAGGCTCGTAGCTGACACGACACAAAAGGCACAAGCTGTACACGACATTCGTAGTCCTTAAAACCACACCATAGACCAAGTAATTTTCGACAAATTCGAAGTACCATAGGGGAAAGAGTGCATCGACGAATCATGCCCTCTTGAACAGAACAACCAGGATGACTGCTATGGTAAGGGCCATGAAGGATCCGCCAACAGCCATCTCTGCAATGGAGGGGCCTTTCTCAGTCGACGCCTCTCCAGCCTGGGCTTCCGTGTTCCGAAATATGTCCTGGAAGAAGTGGGTTATGTTGTCGACTATCTCCCTCACAGTCTTCGTCGCATTGTCCACGAAGTCCATAAAAGGTGAGCCGGTAGACTGTTCCTCAAGGGACGCATCTCCAAATTTCTCCGGGGACTCCTCTGTGACAGTTTCCTCAGGGGAAGTCTGAACAAGAGCTGTATCATAGCACAGAATATAACAACCATACAGTTATCAACAATGAATTAGGGTGTATAACTTTAGCTAAAAGAATTACGGCGAGCATACTTTGCTGGTGGGTCCTGTAGAACTCCATAACCTTGTCGTTCTTCATTACTGCATCCCAGACATTTCTATCTGATGCAAGGGAGGCCACCACACTCTACAAACCAAGAGTCAGAACACAGTTTATAGTGAAAAGGAAGAGGATATAGAACATGTAATCTAAGCGGTAAATTGCAATGTTAATTAGTTAGTAACCTATTTGCCATGATTGTTTGAGTATAAACTATAGCCAAGTTATTTTCCATTGTCTGAAATGTCAAAGAAACCTGACTAGAGGAGGTACTAATTACTGGAGTCGTAAAGGCTCCATATGGACATATGAATGGCATCTATTTGGGTACCAAACAACTTTTTATCTCCCAGGTAAAGAACAGTTTGTCAAGAGGGACAACCAGAACTGCAGAAATGGATCACGACAGAAGCAACAAAACAATACAAACCTGAGCTTCTGGATTTGATTTCAACAACGTAAAAGCTTGCACCACATGTCCCGGCATCGCAGGAATTATTGCATCAGCTGATAGTTTGTTAACCTCTTTATCCTGTCCCTTAACAACCTCTACTGGAGCTTCATTAAAATAACCCCTGCAACAAGATGCTTTCTTAGAATATGTACGAACCAAATGTGGCGAAAGGTATCTCGTGCAGATGCAATCCATTATTGAGGATAAGATAATAAGTCAGACATACCAAATATGTAGAAGTATAAATCACTCAAAAACATTATGCTACTGTAGAGTACACG
The DNA here is from genome assembly GCA_001602295.1 of Zoysia matrella. Lineage (NCBI taxonomy): Eukaryota > Viridiplantae > Streptophyta > Magnoliopsida > Poales > Poaceae > Zoysia > Zoysia matrella. Next base: position 25,526 of record BCLG01003621.1, read on the forward strand.
AGTATCAACTAAGATTAAGCTAACAACTTTGTTTAACATACACAAGACAACTAAATGGATCCAATTTTTTTCTAATGCAACAAGACCAAATCAATTATGCAGCCTAGTAAGCCAATTACCAGACACTAATTCAATTGTTTCAATAAGTTTGCTGCAGTGCAGTGATGTCTACGGTTCTTCTCAACAGTTGAGGATTGGATTAGCAAGTCATCAGAGATATCAAAAATACAGAGTATAAAATAGGCTCGGAATTTCGTCCAACCATATTCAAGAATCAAGACAACAAAATGGGTCCAACTTTTGTTTTTTAGCATGTAACGAGCCAAATCAACTATCCAACTTCGTGAGTCGATTACCAGATACTGATTCATCATTTCAATCAGTTTGTTGTGCTGTCAACGGTTGTTCTCTACAACTGGAAAATAAATTCCAAAACCTAACCCTAAGAAACGAACAAGGTACTTCCAACTCACAATCAACAAATATCATTTTAGCAAAACAATCCAGGACGATCAGATCGCAAAGAAATCCTGCCACCTCCATGTTGTCGAGAGAAATCGGAACCCCGATCGACTGATTCCCCTATAATAAACCTGACCTGTTGCAACCAATTCGACAAATTGACAGGGATGAGCACCAACGACGCGATCTTTTACCTCTCTATGGCGTCCCTGAGCTCCGTGGTTGCCTCCTCGGCCTCCTCCCTGGACGGCGGCGCGAACACCAGCCTCGGCTTCACGGCCGCCGTCTCCTCGACCACCGCCACCGCTGCCGCGTCGTCCCTCCAGTCCGCGAACTCCCAGTCGTCCACCTCCCAGGACGACAACTGCCCCCCGGCGTACGCGGCCGACGGGGCCTCGCCGGGCGCGGAGGAGACCAGCGGCGCCGCCTCCGCCGCGGCAGGGGCCGTGGCAAA
>BCLG01003621.1:26446-37813 GCA_001602295.1 Zoysia matrella
GATCCCCACCTTCGCGGCCGTCCTCATGACGCCCCCACCCATGACCGCGCGGTCGATTTGCTTGGTACTATCCTCTTCCCCCCCTTCGCCTCGGCGGTGGCGTCTCGGTTCTCCCTAGAACTCGCGTCTCCTATACTTGCGGGACAATTTGCAGATGGAACCCTTCTTATTTTTAACATTACAGATAAAGTGTCTCTGTTGCGAAGCGGAGAGGCGGATATTGGTGGGGAAGGGTAGAGTTCAGAGGGTGCACTTTTTGCAAGAATTTTGCGGGGGTTTTCGGAGGCAAAAGACCCGGTGTGAACGGAGCGCGGATAAGAGTGGACCTGGCTTAACTGCTAAGTTATCGAATACGGACAGAGGATGACATGTAGGACCGGATTTTTTGATAACGAAAGGGACTGGTATATTTTTTCTAATATTTTTTATTACTTTCCTTTATAGTAGTATTGGAGAAGACCTTTTTTTTTAATGCGATCAAGCCAGAGCCGACTCGTATAACTGGTCTTATCAACTTGGGGATATTTAAACTTTACCGACATCGCTGCTAGGGTTATTCTAGTCTTTTTATACTGCTCACTCGGTTTGAAATTTATTTTTATATTTTGTTGACTATAATTTTAATCAATAATTTGATAAATTTAATGAATTCTAACAATATAAACTATATGTATTATATAAATATTTTTTAATAAATTGAAATATAAATATTAAATTTTTAAAATTAATTAAATGTGTAAAAATATTAATTAAATTATTAGTCAATAAAAATTAGCAATAAATTTTTAGAGATAGTACTGTTTAACACCGTGGCTACCGTAACGGACCTGAGAAACAGCAGGTGGAATGGCACGGGCCGGCCCACTTCTGAGCCGAACCGAGGTCAAAAGTGGTTGGGGGGGGGGGCAAAAACAGCCCAGGGATAGCGTAATCGGCAACCCTTTTTTTTTTTTTTTGGATCGGAATAGCGCCATACTTGGGCTGCCGCAAGGCGACGGACGGAGACGCTGACGACTACTGCCTCTGGGCCGTAGCCTGAGGGCAGACGGGCATCTGTTTCCTGGTGGGCGGAATTGAGTATTGGGCTCCGGCGACAAGATTCACGGCGGCCCTACATGGTTATAAATGCCCATCAAGGAGCGGCTGAATATTGTTATAAAGGCCCATCAAGCGGGGGCCCTGCCTTTTGTTTATTTTTCTAGCAGCTTTACTAGCTAATCACCGCGGCATATTTCGTCGCAGCAGAAAAGAAGAGGCAAGGACTGAAAGTGAAAGCGACGACGGCCGTGGGTCTCTAAACTGGACGCGCTTTTACTCCATCCAGTTCCGTGGAGGTCAAGCTAATTCCGTTCGCCCTCATCCGGTCCCACGTCACTCCAGACCGCCGACGTACCGTACGTGGGCTCGCGGCGGTGAATCTTTTCCGGGCCTGTTGTCGCGGGCGGGCCCACCGCAGCATGGGTGCGTGCGGCGGCGAGCGGAGCAATCCGGTCCAGTGGTCCATGCTCGCTTCACGTGGCCTCCACGCCCCGCCCCATCACTCCGTCTGCAGCCACACAAAAGAAGGCAACTGACTGCTCCACCTGTCGGTCTGCTCCATCCCCCCATCCTTTTTCTAGTATATCTGCAGTATTTTACTTTTTCATGGTTTTTGGTAAACAAAAACAAAAACCTTCTCTGGTCACTCTTCTTGACAGAGACTCAGTTGCTTCGCTTTACTACAAGCAGAGCTTGTGGCTGCTCGCACGTCATGTCCCACGGGAAGCAGCAAGTTGTCCCAAATTAATTTCACCTCACTTATAATTTCTATAGATTTAATTAAGTTTAAAAATATATTATTTCTGTTTTAAAATATAAACACTTTTAAGTTTGGATAAGATCAATTTTTTTAGACAAATTAAATTCATGACATTACAATTTTACAAACTTTAAAATATGTCATTGATGTGTCATGACAGATAGGACTCTACAAATAAATGACACGTAGATCGAATAGCATATTTTAAATTTTATAAAATTGTAATGGCATATATTAAATTAATTTAAATTTTTTAATTTCTACCAATAATATCTAGAAAATTAAATAATTTTTAATATAAAAATATATATTTTATGAAAGTTTATTTAATGATGAATCAAAAAATATAATTTTTATATGACAAAATATTATTAATTATATATTATTAATTATTAAAGTGATAAAATTTTGACTTTGATTAAACTTAAAAATGCTTATATTTTGAAACGGAGAAAATAAGATATACAAACTATATTTTTATATATGTTATAAAAATATTTTTATAATATATATTTATAAAGATTATCAGATAAAAATATATTTGACTAAAGATAGATGTAAAGTTAGTTTAGGACGAAAGTAACAGCGTTGAGAAAACCATTTGTTAATAATCCACGTCATCGTCTACCACTTCTGATTCGGACGGCTCTCACATCCAAATCCAAACACGAGACAGACCTAGCAATCTTGTCCGTCTGCCGCCGCGCCGTGCGGACTGCCTGGGCCGAGACCTCCTGCCTGTTCCGGTCCACGTCGTCACCTTGTCGTCCTCGTGGCCCTTGTGCAAGTTCGGTAGGCTCTGCGTTTGTGAGGAGAGGACGACGCGTGCACGCCTGCACGAACCGTGCGCCGCAAGAACGGAACGGAAACCCGAAGGAAAAAAGAACGAAGAGAAACAAGGGCTACGTACGACCAGTCCTCGGTCCCACGGGTCAGTGATGCAACCCGGTGTCCAGGCGAGCGTGCGGCCGTAGTTGACCCGGCCATCGATCGCCGGGGCCCACGCGATCCCTCGTAGCCGCAGGTTCTGCGAGACCGCACGATGTCGAATCGACCGCCCTGAGAAGCGCTTGCCCCATTCCAGCGTGTCCCACCAAACGTGTGGCTGCCAAACACCATAGCCTTACCATACGCAACCCCACGCTGTAGCTTGTAGCACGGTGAACTATTTTCTTCTTCTCTCCGAAAAAGAATATTTCCCATTTTCTATGATTTTTTAAAGTCAACGACATTTCTTTTCTGAAATATTTTATTAGAACATACTCTTTTTGTTATAAATTAGTGTTGTCGGTGACGCTAATTTCAAAACAGAGGATGTAAGATTTGGTAGCAATCTTTTTTAAACAAATTTATCCTCACAACACCAAATACAAAATGCGTAGGTACTAAAAAGACTTGTATAGATGCGGGATAACTATATACTCTTGCCTTAGTTGGTTTCATGATAATGTAGAACTACTCTAAAACACATATCTTTCTATGTGTTTAGCAGTAAACTAACATGATCTATACGACATATAATACATACTTTCTCTGTTTTAAAATATAAGTATTTTTAGTTTTAGTTAAAGTCAATTTTTTTATCACTTTGACCATTAATAATGTATAATTAATAATATTTTGTCATATAAAAATTGTATTTTTTGAATTTATCATGAAATAAGCTTTCATAAAAAATATATTTTTACATTAAAAATTATGCAATTTGATAGATATTATTAGTAAAACCTTAACCAAACCTAGAAGTACTTATATTTTTGGAACGGATGTAGTAGTTTAGAAAATTGGAGAGCATAATTGAAATAGACATTGCCTTCCAATCCAATGTCGACACGGACTTCAAACTAACAATTGCAGAGTATTAATCCTTTGCACAAGAAACAACTCCTGCTGACTCTACATTATTCTCCTTCCTTTGTCCCCCCTTTTGTGAAGTATTATATGCTGCAATTTTAGTCCACTTATTTCCTTGTGAGGATTCTTGATGTTGTTGTCTTGCTCCTTTTCTGTCCTCTCTTCATTCTCCTTTTGACGAGGTACATGCATGTGTTTGGCATTACTTATTCAAAGAGCTGCTGGAACAAAATGTTGCTCCTTTATATCTTGGCAAAGGCCATGCTACTAAATGATTTGACTATTCTTGCTTTGCACTTCAAACGGTACATTGATTGTTTTCAGAGGTAGAAATCCACCACTTGAAAACCGACAATATTTTAGAAAACTAGGTGATTAGGAGGTGAAGTGCATAATGCGCAAGCTCTGTGAGTGGCCATCTATTGTTTTTTTGCTAATATGAAAAACAGGAATAATGAAACCCCCCTAAAAATTCAGATTTTTCCTTAATATTCAGGGATGGAATCTTGCAGCGAGCCTACGAGGAGGTCCCAAAGCTTATTGGGTACGAGAATTAAGCAGTGATAAAAAATAGAAAACACACAAAAAATAAAGACATTTACATGTAGATGAGAAAAACAAGTAGACTTGTATTGAGAACTAGTTGATTTCCCGGTTCATTGCCCTGGGAATTTAAGGATAGCTACCTTATTTTTAAAAGAATTATTGCTCTCATTTTGAGTGCAATTGAGAAAGTAATGTAAACATTAAAATAGAGAAAATAAAAAAGTAATTAATTGAGAAAACAACAAAGTCAGCAAACACTTACGGATCTATTTTTATTGGCTCATAGTCGCATACATGCTATTGCGCTTCTTGTTAACCAAATAATGTAATTATGTTCGCGTAAAAACATGTAAATATAATGTGTAACTACACAACAGATGAAACAAATGATGTCAGTGAAATTTATCCATTAATCAAGGTTTTATAATTACTTTTGTGCTAAATAGTATATGCAAGAACTACAGTATTTTACAGCAGAAAAGAAAGAAGTAGAAATAGACCTTGAGACTCAGTGAATTTGGAAAGAAGTTGATAGCATGTCCAGCACCACGATCTTTGAGAGGAGCCTTCAGAGGAGATTGCTGCCTCTTCTGAATCTTCCGATGAGCGTCTTGAAGAACCTTTCATGAAGAGCGGCACATAGTGGGAGATGGATATATTTAAATCAGTTATACAAAATGAGAGCTTATGAGTTATCATGCAACTAACAAAATGGATGCATAAATAAGCTATTCTCTCTTAATTCCAAATATAGCACACAAGGCATTGAATAACTTGAACTACTATATACTCCTACTTTGCAAAGGCAACTAAAATGTAATGATTCGACAATCAATAGTTAATATATCAAGAATGAATACTTATCTAACCGCGTCAGCGTGGCTTGAAGTTAAATTTTTGGGTCCAAATGTTCTAGTTCCTGGGCTGTGGTTCGGGAAATCATAGCTTCCATGCTACTCCTAATCAGGGTTCACAAAACCGCTCAAAACCATTCGGTTTTCGCGGTTTTCGGTGAAACTGTTTTCGTTTTAAAATTTTTAAAAAATTAAAAAAATTAAAAAAATTTGGAATACCGAAAACCGGTAAAACCAGTAGATAAACCGGTAAAGCCGGTGGGTTTCAAATTTTGAAATCTGAAACCGTAAAAACCGGTGAAACCGGCCGGCTAACCAGTGAAGCCAACCGGTTTACTGTAGCAAACTGTTCAAATTTTGAATTTTTGATTTAGAGCGGTTTTTGACTGGTTTTTTCGGTTTTCGCGATTTTCGTTAAACCGGTCTCGATCGGTTTTAACAGTTTAAACATAGTAAACCCTGCTCCTAATAAAACTTAATAAAAACATGAACCCTCCTTGCAGATTCTAACGTCTGGAAGTCCCTTCGTAGATCCTACAAAGAAAAGACAAAGTTAGTTCAGTAATAAAAAATGGAGGGCGGATGATACTCGAACAAACCAAACAAAAACAGGATTGAAATAGATGCAGCTGCTAGCCTGCTGCTACTCACCGTGACCTTGTGGAGCTTCCCCTCGTCGAGCACCTTGAAGAGGGCGAACCCAGCTGGAGTCTCGAACAGCACCACATCTCATCCGAGAACCAGCTTAAACAACCAAGTAACCCCCTTCCGATGCTGCAGGCACACAAAAACAAATCAGATCAATAAACGTAGGCTTCAATGGAATTTCTGAGACACCAAGATCTAGTGAACCTCAGTTTCGGCCGTGGAGAGTGCGAGGCGAAGAGGGGTTCGCCTGCTGTGGCCCACGAGAGGCAGGTGGAGAAAGGCGAGGCAGATTTTGTAGATGGGGATGCGCGGCGGAAGACGTACCTAGCAGCGTGGCAGTGGGTGTAGAGCGGCGCACCGACGTGGCACGAGCAGACCCCGTTGGTGCCGTGCACATGGCAGGCAGAGCCCTACGGCGTCCATGCGGCCATAGACCGCCGCCGCCGCCGAGCTGCCGCAGTAGTCGCAGCTCGCCGTGTCAGGCTCGGCACCGGCCACTTCCGTGTCGGCCTCGCGCGGGAAGGCCTTCTTGAGTGCCTCCTCCCCTGATCCGTATTCTCTGCAGCTGTGTTTAAAATGCAGAGCACTCTAACATAAATATTGAGAGAGATAAACAGTACTATGCATTAACTGTAGTAGAGATATTATGCATTAACTGTAGTAAAGATATTATAATAATATTTAACTGTTCACCGTTTACTGTAGCCGTGAATCTAAATCGCTTCTTCTTAATCGCATGGTTAAGATTTAAGTTAATGTCACCTCTCTACATTAAAGCCTCTAACGGAGAGGATATGGATCCAACAGGAGTCATTGCGGTGCTGAGGCGAGCCTTACGAGAAGGGAGGGAGGAGTTAAAATGAGGTGGTGGGGAACGAGATGGAGGAGAGAGCGGAGGAGGCAAGACGCAAAGGCGAGCGCGGGTGAAGTAGAGGAGACAAGGAGGCAGGAGGGCGTGAGGGCGCATGCGAGGAAGGTCACGGCGGCGGATGGCGCTGGGGAAGAAGCACAGTGATGATGTGGGATGAACGGACCTAGCGAAAAATTTGATGGAAATCCAACGGCTGAGGAAAAAAAAAAAAGATGACGTGGTTTAATGAGAATTTAGCTTTAATTGTTAATAGGTAACACTTATATAGATATTATAGATGAGAATGATATATTTTATAAAATAAATTTTAAATACTCTCTTCAACTTTACTGGTGAAGTTTTAAACACTGTGGCGTAAATGTACGCGGGAGTATTGGGGTGACACTTGCAATAGCACGGAGAGCATATATTTTACCTCCCTTGTGGGGATAGGTGACCGGTGGCGGGGAGAGATAGGGTGAAAGAAGTTTATTCCTGGGATGCGGTGCGGCACCATAAAATAGTCGTGATGCCTCATCGGTGGCCACAACTTTAATCAAATCCACATCAATTCGGATGAGATTTTAACTGCTGCCTATAGCTGCGGCTGTTGCTCGGATGCTATTTCTGTTTCTCATTGTTACAGCTTTAACAGTAAACAGCAGCCGCCGTTATCCGCTGTTAAAATCAGATACGAACACACCCATCAAAGAGTGTACTACGGCGCAATTTGATACAGTAGCGGATGGGAGTACCAGGAAACTGGACAATATAAAATTATCTACAGTATGATGCTAGATGCACCAAGATGTACACCTAGCTGGCATTTGGAATTATGAGACACGGAGTACTACCACCTAGTAGTATTTGGCAATGAATTGAAAAAAAAATTGTAAAACCTTCATTTTTTTCTGTTCACTAACTATATTTTAAATTTTTATTTATTTCAAATCTCAAACCCTCCCTTCTTTTCTGTTCACCAAGATGTACACCTAGCTGGCACTAGTAGAGCTTAGAGAAGCTTGTTTGGACATACAGGTTCAAATCCAGTACTAGTGCATATAAAAATGAACATTCCCACTTTTATCTGTTGTCCCAACAACGATCGCATCTCATATGGATCTTTTCTAAAATAATACAACTTCGGTTAACATAGAAATTTGTGGTATCCACATAAAACCTGACTGCAATATTGCACTAGTTATTGTATTTATTATAGAAATTTTGAATAAAATGAATACTTAAATATCATGAGTAAAAACAAAAAAAAGGGTAATATCATGCGGTTCAACGGTGTCAACATGGACTAAAAAACCGAGGAAGTAGTGTATTGCTGTCACGCAAAACTTTAGCAATATCTGAATCGCAGCGTCAGTTGAACGCGTAGCGGAACGACGTGGAAAACTAGTCACAAGTTGGTCGCCGAATGTAGAGAGAGAAAGCAACGGCGCTGCTTGGTGCTGGTGCGAGAACGAGAGAAAGGGAGGAGAGAGGAAAAATATCTGGAGGTGGGCACGGGGCCGCTGAGGATCGCGTGTGCGGCGGCGGTGGGAACGTGGAACACGAGAGACCGAGCCAAGGCTCGGACGGCTGCTGACGCCAGTCGGCGTCTAACTCACCCGGGTTCGATGAATCGAACTCGAGTGCTCACCTGGGGAGGGGGGAGGGGCGTGTTTCTTTTTCTAATAATATTTCAAATGATACCTTTCAACGCATGGCATTATAAAGTGAAGTGACGTTTTTTTTCACATCAAAGCTCGGTGGTTGTGATGATTTTACGAAGATGTTTTAGTTGTTGAGTATAATTATAGATCTAAAAATATGCGTAAAAATATGTGTAAATAGGCGTAATGATGTGAGTGTGTATGCGCGTAAATAGAACAGATATCACACCTGTAGGAGTTCGAGAGGTAAAAAAAATACGAGGAATACGAGGTGGCAGGGGCTTCACGTGGGCCGAACCAACTCAGCTCCTGGCCCCACTCGAGTCGGTCTTGTGGCCCTCCTCCACTCCCATTCCCAGCCTCACGTTGGCTCCCTCTTGCTCACCACAACGGCTTCGGTTTGTTTTTCTTTCTTTTTTTCCGTTTTGTTTTTCATCGAAAGGACTCGCTCAACTGCTGCTGCTAGCTAGCCTGCTACACCACTTTATCCTCACGGCACAGGTACGGGCACGAGCACATAAAGAAGATTAACCGTGATAATGTGTGCTCCCTCTATCCACATAATCATACTCATAATACAAGTTATTTTGAATATTGATTTGATTAAACATTAAAAATACAATCTTAAATAATTTTTAAGTTATAAAAATCATAGAATTAGATTTGTCATAAAAAACACTTTTTATAAAAGTATACATATATATGTAATTTCTTTAGCGTCAAAATCGTGTGTCTTTGAAAGGAAACATTTTCGTGGCAGTTTGACCTATTTTCGTGATGATTTTAGACACACTGAAAAATTATGTGTTTCTAAGTAGTGTATGTCACATTTTAAATGTAAGTACTTTTACAAATATAAAAATCAAAAATATATTTTGAATACCGTGTCGTTGTCTCAAACTATTTGAATTATAAATACAGAAGGAGTAATCTAAAAGTTTACTGAAAATAAATAAAAATTTATTAATTTTTCTAATCAACTTGTTGTTGACTTTCTACGTTGTGAATTAGCCTCCTAGATTTGGTGTAACTTTCATTCTGTATGAGACGCCCTTTAAAAGTTAGAAAGGTACGTGTATACATTATTCTACGCTACTACTATTTTTAGATGTCATTGTTAGTGATCTCACGGTAGATGCCTCAGAAACACAAATGTCCTTCTATTATTTACTTGCTGCTGCTTGTTTGGTACTGTAGCATTTGCACTATTTATATGGTACTATAGTAGTATGTATGAAATATCCATTTTAGATCTAATAGCTGGGAACATACCCAACTTTCCATCTACAGTGTCTTTTTGCATTTTCTCCCTTACAAGAGAGGATGTGATTCCCTTCAATATATCTTTAAAACTATGCTAGCTCCTCCGAACCTTTTACCCCACCCACGAGTTAGTGGAAGAATTCACCGCCTCTAGATGCATGGGCATGAAAATGAACTACAAAGGGATAGCAGGAGAGAGCCAATCTATGTCCATGTGCACCTTACCGGTGCATTTTACACAGTGGCAGAGCTAGAATTTGACGATCGGGTATTTCCGCACTTAAAATTTTGTTCTATCACGTTTGTACTATAGTTGTATCAACTAAATAACAAAAACTACAAAATATGAAAGAAATTGATTAGGTCTATGTTCGTTTGCTTAGAATTGCTTCATAATTTCGATCATCTTCCCGCACTTTCATGAAAAAATTTAGCTCAACAAACGAGAGACTGGTCAATATAAACCTTCCCTTATTTTGTGGTGCAAGTAAAATTCTCAACAATACAATTGTTGCCTTAGGTCTCATGAACAAATCATATTTCTCTTAAGCCTTATTGTGAACAATACTTACACCACCATCATATTTACTAATATGTGATTTCATATGTCAAGTTCTAAATCCATGGTTAACGAAAGCATCTCTCCACATGAAGAATGCTTTATGCTTGAGCAAGTAAAACACGAAACAAACTGTTGCATCTCATTCACTGTATATTCCTTCAGCAACTAGGTATTGCAAGTAAAATTCTCAACAATTGTTGCCTTAGGTCTCATGAACAAATCATATTTCTCTTAAGCCATATTCTGAACAATACTTACACCACCACCATATTTATTAATATGTGATTTCATATGGCAGGTTTTAAATTCATGGTTAACGAAAGTATCTCTCCACATGAAGAATGTTTTATGCCTGAACAAGTAAAATACGAAACAAAACAAACTGTTGCATCTCATTTTATACAGTATATTTTTTCAGCAGCTGGGTATTGACCAATTAACTATTAAGCTTGCACACATGTAGTTGATTTTTATACACTGATGCATGTGAGCTCCGCGACGCACCAATTTCGATGCATATCAAAACAAAAGATCTCAACAAAACGTAACTTCTAAGCAACACCGATCATAACATCTAGTAATTTCATAACACTAAAATAACATGCGAACAACATTAAAGATAGAAAAGCTATAAAGCGGGACTCCTCAGGATTAAAAACCCTAAAACCTGGCCGCTATCTCGACGCTGTTTTGTCATCAGTTAAAACATATATGAAAATCAATAGACCAATGAAAACTAAATCTAGTATCAAATAAAGATCCCAGCATGTCATTTATTCGACCCATATTTCTCAAAAGGAATTAAAGCTACAAACCCCTTTTTTCTTTGGAGAAACAAATCAGTGGAGGACTCAACTCATACCGAACAAGAGCAACAATAGAAGCCTCTTGACGAAGGGAAGAGGGACGCCAGGGGGAGGAGAGGAAAGCATGGAAAGGGAATGTCCAGCTGGCGGCTCCCACGGCCAGTAGTGGGAGCGAAGCGCATCCGCAGAGGATCCTCGGTTGGAGGCTCAAAACTTCTCGCCCCCCACCAGAGCTTGTTCCAGCCTCACATCACGCCATACTTCTCCACACAAGAACCACGCCACAGACAGCACACGAGAGAAATCTCTCTCTCTCTCTCTAGCCTCTCTCAAGTCTCAACACTCCAGAACCAGAGACGATCTTGTGACGTCGAGGCAAGGTCCAAGAACGAGCCAGAGGAAAGGGAGGATCATGTCTGCGGCGGCCGGAGAGGGGAAGGGGAAGGGCGCGTGCGAGCTGTGTGGCGCGGCGGCGCGGGTGTACTGCGGCGCCGACGAGGCCACCCTCTGCTGGGGCTGCGA
>BCLG01003622.1:0-10801 GCA_001602295.1 Zoysia matrella
AGTTACCACTAAAATGGATTTACCTAAGCAGTTGGTGTGTAAATATGTAAGAAGACAATGCATGGTACTCCTAATAATAAAGAAAAAAGAGCAATATTAGAAAAGTGCTATTGGTTAATTTCACAATGCAGTGTAGCAGTTGCCTGATAAGAGTACTCCATGCTTGTAGAATCTCAAGGTGGTGCTAAAAATAACTGCAGTGCAAAGAAATCAATGTAGCGGAGCTGCTGCTTAAAAGTACTGACCATCAAGCTGAATCAAATGAAGATCCCCCACATGGAGATCATCAAACTCAGAAGCACGATGATAAGCATCTGGAATGGATGTGGAGAGACTAGTCAAAGCATTAAACATTCCTCCATTGCCCCAAGTCCTAGAATCGTCTATGCAACTGTAACAGCATTGACATTTATTTAAAATACAGATTTGCAAGAGGGAAGTTGAAAAATATTGAAGGACATCTAAGTCAGATAACATTTTTTTTTTAGAGTTATGGCAAGATACTGTACATCATAAAATAGACGAAAATTTGGTCTATTAAAGGCTTAATATTTCAACAAACAGATAACTACAGTAACATTAACTTTGATTGCGTTTTGATACCACTGCCTAGTAATGATATATAGAGGAATTGTACTATCAACATTTCTGGGATGAAGTAAAGACATTCCATAAGGAATGTTATAGTATTATGTTTCTTCTAAAAAAATATACCTTAATATGATGGCAGGATTTCTGGGGCATAATCTTGAAGGATCAGTACAATCTCCATACAAGTTGAACAGATCCCGAGTCTGGAGTATTCTGGCTTGCTATGATATCAGGATCTTTGACAGCCAGTGTCTGGTACCCCAAGACTTCCCATTTGGCTAATCTCCTCTGTTCTGCCTTTTTCTTGTTAGCATCACGTTTCGGGAGCTTTTCTTCAGGTGCTGCTCTCTGACTTCCAAGTTGAACTGTGGTTTCTTCAATAGAATGCGAAGCCTCTTTGAACTTCTTGACCCAGGATAGGTATGCAGCTTCACTAATACCAGGATCATCACTAAGAGAGCCAGAAGCCCTTCTAAGCACTGCCCCACTGCTGTCAATAAAATTTGAATCGACTTCAAATGCCAATTCATCCTTATCTGAGGAATCATCATATCGCATCATGATAATCTTTTCGGACATTGTTTTCAACTTATTCAGTGTCTCCGCATTGATTGTCTCAACAGATGAGTCCTCATTGATGGTCTCTGCAGCTGTATCTGTGGGATCAAACAGGTGTAATCCAAAGATGATCGAACGTATGTCACTAGCTTCATTTTCGAGATCATCCCCCTTCCCATCAGTTGCATCTCCAATAATATTGTGGCTAAGCTGGAGTTTTCTCTCGGCTCTTCGCGTGATGACCTGATTCCAATTGGGAAGGAACATGAAATTTGAAACTTCGGAAGAAACTTAGTCAAAAGAAATTTAGGAATCTACTAGTAAGCAATAATTTCACCTCTTCAATTGTGCGCTCTGATACTAAATTCATTGACAGCACATGATTCAACTGTCCAATGCGGTGAGCCCGCTGCAACGCCTGTTTGTCAGCTTGAGGATTCCAATCTTGTTCATAAAAGATAACCTACAAAAAACTCATCTCGTTGAGAATGGATAGCATAAAGTTACAAAAAAAAAATGGTATAATCATCATTACGAAATGTCTGCATGGTTCTAAAGCATCTTTATATAAATAAAGAAATATGACTAGATTTTATAGGTAATACTATATAACTAGCAACACTATCAAGTTCAACCAGACTCACAGTATCAGCACCAATGAGATTAAGCCCCACACCCCCGGCCCTAGTCGATATCATTACGAAATGTGTGCATGGTTCTAAAGCATCTTTATATAAATAAAGAAATATGACTAGATTTTATAGGTAATACTATATAACTAGCAACACTATCAAGTTCAACCAGACTCACAGTATCAGCACCAATGAGATTAAGCCCCACACCCCCGGCCCTAGTCGATATCATGAAGACAAAAGCTCCACTTTGATTATCATCCCTCATATGACCTTTGGTAGATTGAGAGCTGAACTTTCTTATTGCTGCAAACCGTTCCTCAGCACGTACAGAACCATCCAAACGCTCATAAGTGTAACTGCGCAGTTCCAGGAAATCCTATTGAAGTAGTAAGCAAAACAAGTTAAAATGAAATGCATGTGTATTAAGAGAACGATGGAAAATTAAACCTGAAGAATGTCGAGTGTTTGCGTCATCTGAGCAAATAGCAGAACACGATGGCCTAACTCACGGAGCTTCTTAAGAACAAGATCCAACACAATGAGCTTTCCACTTGCCTGGAAAAGATGACCAGATAATATGATTAATTTTCACAGGAACCTGGTAGGTTAGTTGGACATACTTTTTCTTTTGTTGTTCACGCAAGACATGTGCACCAACTAGTCCGCCTACTATATGTGAAGAAAGAAGCTGGTCAATGAAATTAAAAAAAAAAGCAGAATTCTGCTTCTTTTTTTTCCTGGAGGTCAAAAACAAATTAAGCAACTTTGGGTAGAGTTGGGTTTTCCCTTCTGTGAGTACACTGGTGGAGTTTCTCCAGGGCCAGGGGGTGCCATGGGCCCTCCTAGTTGCTGCCATTTGCTAGATAAAAGGTTAATTTTGATGCTGAAATTTTAATCAAATGTTAATATAGCTCTCTGCTGGCCCCCTCTAGACGTTGTCACGCTCCGCCACTGTGTGAGTAGTCCCAACTGTTTTTGGGACTCCCCGGTCATCCCATGGCATTGTACTGGAATCAGACAAGCTCTCTTCTAAGTGAAATGTTTTCAAAAAACAAAAAAACAAAAACTGTATGAGTGACCAAGGGTTCCCTAAAAAGAAATGATAATTTAGATATGATTTGCACCTTGTTTGGTTTCAGTTTTAACCAATTTGAGATGCAAACTAAATAGGCAGTTTAGTTTCACGATGATGCAGAACTAACCTGAATTAAATGCTCCCCTTCCATATAAGGCTCAGGTTCAATGCCACTGAACAGATATGGATGACTGCAAGCTTTCCGCAGTTGTATAACCTAAGGACACAAAATTAAAGTTTAAGTTTATGAGGCTACAGTATCTCTAAAAGGTGAAACAGAGCTAAAATAAAACTTAGAAAAGGGATGTCATTTCGGACGTGTTGGTAGATCATCGTGATTAGTGTGCCACCACTTGCACAGAAAATGAAAAGGCTCCATGTACTTTTTTTATTTTGAGAAATAAAAGAAAAAGAAAAAGAAAAAGGAAATGAATTCCCATAGAAGTAGTACAAAAAACAGAATAGTGAAAACTAAAAATGATGAAATCAATATAACTTATTTGTTGCAGAACAGAACAAAAACTGTTTGTTCTAATTGAAATGTAACAAGTAAGACAAAGAATTACAATGTTTTGCAAAGACTGATGGCGAGATGATCCTCCAGTCAAAGAAAGAAGTGTTTGCAGCTCTTTTCTCAAAACTGACAAATAAAGCTTCTTTTGCAACTGTGTGAGTGGCACCATCCTGTAAAAACCATTGTGATCTGAGAGGGAAACGAGGAGGAGAAGCACAAAACAAGAGGGAAAATATTTTTTTGAAGCAAAGATCAGACACTGTTAGCTCGGTTAGTGGAGGCAGCACCAGAGTTCCATCCTCAATCAGTAAGGCTTTTGTTCGATGCAGTATAAATGCTCTGAGTATATGTTTAAGGATCTGGAATTCTCTGTTTCCTCTATTAGCTTCTGCGCCTGTTTAGAAACAAGATGAGATGTCACAATAAATTTGGCAAAGATAATAGATGGATGTAGGAAATACTGTCCCAAAATATATGAAAAAGTTTGTAAAATCTCAACGAGTTAGGTATGCCAATAACAGGGGTCGCCAATCAACCAACTACAACTAAAGTCATTCTGGTTTTTCTTGTTACATAACTAAAACAAAGGATAGCAACATTAACCATCAACTGCTCTGCATCACTGCACAAATTATAGCAAACGGAATAGACTTCATAATGACAGAAACCAGACCAGATGGTATCTGAAACCTGGCAATTGACTAGCTAAAATGGATATCTAGAATTTCAAAGTAATACCTGTCAACAACCCACTTGCTTTGTTGAAAGTAGAAAGGAATTCGTCCAGCTTTCCAAAAATTGAAGGCAAGCAAAAGTGCATCAGGGCCCATAATTCAGAAAGGTTGTTCTGGATAGGAGTGCCTGTTAGTAGCAGACGTCTTGGAATGATGAAGCGTTGCTCAAGGACATTGTATAATACCTGAAAAACAATTAAGTCTAGTTTGGAAGTTTGTTCCAAAATCAACATATCTTGACCACCTTTTATGTAAGGATGTTGCACAACTATATGCCTCGGCAGGTGCATATGTTTACACCAAATCCACAGGCGCATCGTAAAGTTAGAGGTTCTAGTTGGATTTAGATCTTAATTCGGATATAAAATGCAGAAAATTGGTAATAAATAAACAAATAACTCTAATTTGTTTACTGCAGAACTGAAAAAAGAAATTAATTACACGGAAGTTTGTAGCCCTTTCAAGCTCAATAAAGGTTTTTCCTGACCCTGGAGTCCAGAATTTGCTACTAGTAAAATAGGAATATAAGATCTTGGTGATCACTATCAAGCCATAGCAATACTTTAGCCGTTAGTCAGTGTGGCAAATTTACCCCTAAGAATATGGATGCTTGATAATCTTTTGAAAGCAGATATGTGTTTTCCTAACAGCACTTAGAAGATTATGTTTCCATGCTACTGAAACTGAAACCTGAACAATAGATAAAAGTCGTAGATATATGTGTTGGTTACAGTGCAGTGTTGGCAAGAGCTTCACGGGGAGATAAAGACAGCACTACCAGCAAAAGAATTGCGCCGATATAGTTATAATCATAGAAGAGCAAATTTAATCAAAATCCTCAAAGAATTATATAAATAAAAAGGGTGGTACATACACTGGACGGGTTTTTAAGACGTTGAGCCTCATCAATAACTGCATAGTGCCAGGGAATTTGTGAAAGAAAGTCTTGATCCATCAAGGCAATGTCATAGGTTGTCATCAGTACATCAAATGATAGTTTCTTTTACATGAAAAGAAGAAAAGATGTTATGCATAATAGGATCATGAATAGTAATAAATAAATAACACTCGTATGAAGTGTAGCATACATCAGAATCAGAAGATGTGGAAGATTCATGTACGTTTTGAGACATGGTCCTCCGAAGATCACGCCGGTGCATCTTATCACCGACATACTGCATGAGTCTCAGAGAAGGAGAGAACTTTGTGAATTCGGAGAGCCAGCCATCCGTCACGCTAAGAGGACATAAGACCACTGCAGGAATAACCTAAGAGGGGTCAGACGCAAATGACAGACTGACAGTACAGTGCGGTCTTACAAGGGAAAAATGGATTTTTGTCCGCCAGAAAAATGGGCTTTACAAATTTGCCATGCAAACAATGGGTTTCGCAAAATAACAGCCAAAACATTTTTCTATCGTTTTATTTGACATTTGCCTAATGGGCCTACAAGAGAGAAAATAGCAAATTTGCGAAGCCCATTGTTTCGGGTGGCAAAAATCCAAATATCTCCTTATAAGGATAATAAGGGTGAATGAAAATAAAGCAAAAACATGATAGAGCTGCATCCATACAGAAAGGTCCAGGCGCAATGCGGTGGATCTTGAGATAGCTCAAGAGAGAAATTGCTTGTAGAGTCTTGCCGAGTCCCATCTGCCCAAGTACCCATGCAATCAATAATGAGAAAGTACTCGAAAAACGGGAGCCTCGATCATGGATGGATGAAAGCTCACCTCGTCACCTGCGCGCCAAAGTGAGGCATGTACAGTACCAAATTAATCCTTGTTAGCAAAATTGTAATGGCATGTATCAATTCCTTGCTAAGAAGGTTTGGAAGTCGGAAGTGGGAAGGAGATGAAGTTCGAGTATTGACGAACCGAGCACGACGTTGACGCCGAGGCGGTAGCGACGTATGAGCCAGGCGACGCCATGGAGCTGGTGGGGCTTGAGGTCGGCCGTGACGCCGAGGTCAGAGGGACAGGAAACCCCGTGGTCCCGGTCGTCGGCGGCGAGGACGAGGTCGGCGGCCGCGAGGAGGCGGCGCTCGTAGGAGGAGGTGGCGGCGACCATTTCTTTCCTTCTCTCCCTCTCGGATCCAAATCCTTGTTCACTGTTTACTAAATACTGTAGCAATTAATTTAGAGTACTTATTTTAAATAATGTATCAAATGCTAGCTAGTGTGCCCTTTGCATTTTGAGCTTCACGGAATTCCCTCTCTCGCTCCTTTTTAGTGTATTTATTTATGATGAGGAGAAAAGGAAAAGAAAAAAGAAGGGGCGGGAAACGGGAAAAGAGGCAGTTGCAGGGAGCCCGACGAACCACGTCACTACAGACGTGTCTGGAGGGGACGCCACGTGGATGCCCGACCCCACCGGGCAGTCTGTCTCTCGCTCTCTCCCTCCCGACCGCCATTTCCGCCGCCGCCAATTCCCAAAAACCTAGCTACACCAAACGGCCGCCGCCGACATGCCGCCGGGCGCTGACGCCTCCTCCCTTGCTGCAGCACTTCTCGACGCTGCCACGCCCCAGGCTGCCGCCGCGGCCATCTCCAGAGTGCTCGACTACCTCGCCCGCCACGCCGCCGATCACCCGCGAGCCTTCTTCGCTGACACCTTCCCCTCCTTGCTCTACCGCCTCTTCGTCCTCTCCCCCTCCTCGCCGTCCTTCATCGACCTCGCTGCCACCGACCCCGCTCTAACCGATCTTCTCCTCGCCCTTCTTGTGCCCTCCGGCGCGCTCCTCACCGCCGCTGCCTCCGCCGACCGCCTCCCTCTCATCCGTTTCGTCTTCCCCTCCGAGCGCCTCCCTGATTGGCTCCGCCTCGCCCTCGTTTCCACATCCTCCACCGACCACGTCTCGCCACTTCTCATGTCTCGCGTCGGCTCTGACCTACATTTATCCGTCATCGAGTACTACCTCTTTTGGTTCGCCTACTACCCCGTCTGCACCGCCTCTCCTCCTACCGCCGCCGCCTCCCCCTCGAACCCCGCGCGCTCCCGCCTCGAGAGCTGGGTCTCTACTCTGGCAACCACGACCATCAGCAAGCCAGGTCACAAACCTGAGGCCTCCCTATACCTCAAGCTGCTATATGCCTACCTCAGGGAGTTCTTGCCAACATCGCGCACACCCCTCCGGCGGCTATCCGCCAGCCTTCTTCACGGGACACCTAGTGATGGTACTGACGCTGTTCAACCCTTCGCACGGGCAGAGTTTTTGCTTCACACCTTCGTTCAGTTCTGGCTTGTCGGGGATGACTTCTCGCCATTGCCCGTGCAGTCTGTCTCTGCCTTTGAGCTGCGGTTACCTTCTCGTGCGTATGTTGACTTGAGTGAGCGCCCTCCGTCCCCTGGCCTAGGGGATGCGGTGAAGCTGCTCGTCATGTATCTCAACCATTGTGATGGCTGTGCACTGGTGGATGCATCTGAAGAACTGCCGATCTGGAATGAGATCTGCACTACGCAGACTGGGTTTTGGAATCCGTTGCTTCAGAGGCCTCTGTATCGGTTCCTACTGAGGACTTTCTTATTCTGCCCAATTGGCACAGTGATAAAAAATGCAACACAAGTCTTCTCTGTGTGGTTGGCATATATGGAGCCATGGAAAGTTACCCCGCAGGAGCTGGATGGGTATGACAAGAACGGGGAGGCAAAGGAGACACAAAACTGCCAGCTGTATAATTCATCATGGAAGACTTACGTCCTCTCGAACTACCTGTTCTACAGCTCCATGGTAGTGCATTTCCTGGGATTTGCACACAAATTTATCCATTCTGATGTTGCTTTGGTACTCCTGATGGTGCTTAAGGTTAGTCCTGAGTTTTCCTTTCTTTTCTTATATGTACAGTCAACCTTGTGGCCCATCGGCTGTTGTGCCATGCTCACCTATAGATGTTAATATCGGATGGTCAGACACTGAACTAAAGGAGGTGGCTTGCTGTGTTGGTTTAAATTGTAGTATGTGATTTTGAATCAGGTGTGCTTTTTTTGTGGAGTTTTGAATATATCCAAAGAAGAGTGCAGGGTAGAAGATGATCCCTGGAATACAAATACATGAATATATTACCCAGTCTTAAAATTCTGATATGCCCATATTTTATTTGAAATCTGCATAACCTGTGCAACAACCTTCACAATGTTTCTGGTTTACTTGAATTGTTCAAGCCGACATTCTGCTCTGTGCTCATTTTGCTATGCGTAACATGACTCGAGGGGATATTTGGTTGCAGCATGGTCGGATCTGCCATGGCTAGTGTCACACTCGGTTTTATGGCTAAAACCGAATGACCCTTTATATATGCCCAGAAACAAGTTTCATACATAAAGTGACTTCATTAATGGTAAATAGAACAATGTCTCGAATAACTAACTATTACAAAAATAGACTAAGAGTCTTATTAAATTACAAACTAAACATCTGAAACGAAACGAAAACGTCTTGGGCTCCACAGGCAGTTGACCGAATAGCTCGCCTAGACGTCGGCTCTAGGGTCTTCAATGTTCTCCCAAGGTTCTCTCTCTACTGAGCAGCAATTATAAAGACAAGGTTGAGTACGGGATGTACTTAGCAAGTGTGGGAAGTATATGACATGTGACAATTATCAAGGAGCAGGCAATATAGGGTTAAATTGCATAAAAGCACATATTAGAGACACACATTTCTTATTAAGCACCTATTTACTGAGTGAAAGATATCGCATCTATAAACAGTAGTATAAGTAACAGAACCAAATCGCAGTCTCCCACCGTGATTCACCAATCCAAACCAATACCAATACTAATTTCCG
Source organism: Zoysia matrella (assembly GCA_001602295.1). Taxonomy (NCBI): domain Eukaryota; kingdom Viridiplantae; phylum Streptophyta; class Magnoliopsida; order Poales; family Poaceae; genus Zoysia; species Zoysia matrella. The sequence goes on from BCLG01003622.1 coordinate 8,892, forward strand.
CTAATCATGTGAGGGTCCATGCGATGCTTGTGACCGTGAGCACGGCTGTCATGACAGTTTTAACTCTGCAGAGGTTGTACTTCCCCACGAGTATTGATTTCATCTCTTGTTGCCAGGTGACTAAAGGAATCTCTATTATGCCTGTGCCGTCGCACTCGCACACTTCCTTTGGTGTGAGGGATAAGAGATCACTATAAGCCTTTTTCATGACTTTCGCCAGCTTGTACGTACCCACTAAGGTTTCACCCGTCGGGCACTAACCGAAACTCGAAAGGCTCTCTCTTGTGTCGAATGGTTCTTGGGAGTAATCCTCCTTTCCCCACACATCTCTCTTCAGGCAGACCCAGACGTAACCTGCTTTTCTCGCTCCATCGTTTGGCACGCACAGAACTAGTTTTCATCACTTATTACGCCAGGCCGCACCCATTCTTAGCATTGTGGCTGTACGGAAGCATATGGGTGGTCGCTCCACGAACCGATCCTTAGATTTGGGAAGATAACTTACCAAAGAACAATGCCAGTAACCCTGTACATAGTCCTACACCAACCATATCGCTCAAATCATGACTATCCAAGTTGCTATTAATCTTCCAATAATCCTCGTGAAGCATGTATAATGATCCATTTAAATATATCCAACCCGACAGTAGCAATCTAAGCATGTGATCTACCCAATAGTAAGTAAACTAAGACGACAAGGCATAATGTGAAAAACTAAGAATTTCTATTGATAGGTACGCAGTCAGTTTGACATAAGCATGCAATCTACAAGATAGATATTTTGAAAATTAGACACAAGATGGTCAAAGACACTTGCCTTGCTGCTCTTTGGAGTGAAAGTCAACGGTCTTGAACTCTTGTTGTTGAAAGTCTTCGACGAACTGCAGCTTCGGGACGAAGTCGCTTAACGCACGAGAACACAAACAATCAATCAAATGCAACAAAACAGAACAAAATCAGTATGATGATGTCATGAATGCATAGATTATTTTGGTACGATCGTTTTGATATATTATTTGCTTAAATCGGAGTTACGGATCAAAAGTTATGGCATTTATAAGGTCCAGAGACTAATCTGCAATTAATTGTTAATTTTTGGGGGCTTATCTGTAATTTGCAAAATTATTAGAGGACTAAAATGTAGTTTCAGAAAAGTTCAGGGGCTAAAGTGTAAATTTGTCACTCGGCAGGGACTAATTTATATTTAAAAATAAGTGTAGGGGCCTTTCTGTAAAATGGTCATAATTAATTATTAGATAATTAATATAATCAATTATTAATTAACCATTATAATTAATTATTACTAAATAAATTATTAGATAATTATTATAATTATTTTTCAGATTGATAGTATTATTAATTATATAATTATTGGTTAATCTGAAATTAATTAACTTAATATCTAATTAATTTTAATTAATCGGATATGCTTACGCAATAAGAAATCTAATTTATTTTTTTATTTTTAATTCGGGAATTAATCTAGGCCGTTGATTTTAAATTGAACGGATCTGATTATTTGGGTGATGTGGCTTGATGTGGTGTGTCGGATTTGGATCGGACAGTTGAGAATTGATGGGTCTTATTAAAAGGATGGGGGCCGATCTGATCCGTCCGATTTGAATCGGCCGATCGAGGTGAGGCTCGGTCGGCCGGCCGGCGCCTTCCGGTGAGCTCGCCCAGGCTCACCGGGGCTTGGATATTGGCGAGAAGTAGCTCAAAACGACGAGAGGGACGAGGGGCTCACCTTGGTGGGGTCGGGGGAGGTCGGGGGTGGCCGCACGATGGTTCTCGTCGGTGAGGAGGCGGCTCGAAACTTCGGCGGCGTCGCGGGGCTTCTCCGGGCGGCGGCGCTTGGCAAGAAGTAGCCGGGCGGGGGCGCCGCAGCGTGGAGGAGCTCGGCACGGGGT
>BCLG01003622.1:16469-43384 GCA_001602295.1 Zoysia matrella
CCACTTTTTCCACTATTTTTAATTTACATATCTAACTTTAAAGTGACTTATAAATTTAGACAGAAAGAATAGTTTTTAGTCTGATTCCCCTTATCTTTTTTTTCCATTTAATACAAAGATATGTAGCGTGACAATTAACTATATTTCTTCTCATGTGCTGTGCATCACTTGTTATTAATTTTCATACTAAGATAACAATTAAGAGTGAATGTGCGAGTACATGTACAGTTAGATAGAACTAGCACTGATGCCCGTGTACTAAATTAAAGACATAATATATTAAAATTAAAATTATAAATTTCTCATTATTCATCACCATAATAAAAAGTAAAATTTACATGTCTCATATCTAGAACTTGATGCGCTTTAAAAATTTATGAATAAATATAGATATATTTTTTTTACAAATATTAAGTTGGTACTTCAATAAGCAGACACACATATATGCATCATGTATCAAGCGACAAGTTGTGGTTTTATAGACAAGAACCTGCGGTAATTTAAGAAAGTTGTTTCGATCGATTTCGAGGAGAAAAATGAGTTTTGTTTAGATTGTTTTGATTTTAGAAGAAAAAAAGAATTTGTTTAGGTTGTATCGATGGTACCGGAGGGTAACACGAGATTAACAAAATTCTGTTTTTAATGCTAGCAACCGAATGGATGTAGAGGCTTTTTGTTGACCCAAATAGAGAGATCTGAAAGAGGTTAACCGATTTGTAAAGTAGATGGAGAGAGATTTTGTCTATCGAATTTATAAAAAAATAACTTTGAATATATTTTTTTATACAGTCTAAATTATCTTTGTTAAGAACATTTTTCTTCTGTTATTGTTTCTTGTTTTTTCAGGATCCAAAGACCTTAGAATTAAAAAGAAAAGGAAGTGACGAAGCGAAGCACGTGACGGGATGGGGATCCACTTGTTCAACGCCTGTTGCTCCTCCCACCCCGACGGCGGCGGCGACACGACGCCACCTTCTCCTCGCTCGGTAATGGCTGCGGGGTCGCACCAGCAGCGCGTGATTGTGATGCGCCACGGCGATCGCCTCGATCACGCCGAGCCCATCTGGCCCACCAGAAATCCCCGTCCCTGGGACCCTCCCCTCTCCGACGCCGGCCTCCTCCGAGCCTGGACCGTCGGCAAGCGCATCAGGGCCGACGCAGCCGCTCAAGGATGGGCCGTCCACCGCGTCCTTGTGTCCCCGTTCCTGCGCTGCCGCCAGACGGCCGCCCGGGCCATCGCCGCGCTCTGCGCAGTCCCCGACGGCGCCAACCTTCTTGCCATCGACGACCCGTCCCATGTGCCTCTCGACACCTCACGCCTCAAGGTACATCTAAATACTCATCCATCTCTTGCTGGCCCAGCCCAGCATTGTTATCTGTCACTTTCTCCTTCCTCAAAAAGTGCAATTTTTCTCCCCTGGTGCTGACCGATATACTCCAATTAGAATTTTGGTAGGATATTGGCGAAGCATTTGTACTAAACACTGTATGAAAGACGGAACCTCTAGGAAAATAACTGGCTTTCAACAGACATGCACTAGACTATCTGGGTAGTTGGTACTGAATGATACCCCAATCCTGCCTCGCCTATAGCAACTGATTAAAAAGCTTGAGGTCTTTGAAACCCAGACCACTGCAGCCCTTCTCTCCCAGGACATCCACGCTGTTTTCCTTTTTTTCCTACCAAAACGTCATGATCATGCTTGTTAGGTCATCACAAAGATCAGAGACCATCCTGAAGATGGAATACACTCATAATGTAGGTTGTCAAAGCCTGTGCTGCCTTTATTAGGACCTCTTTTGCTGCACTAGATTGACTTTTCTCGGTACAGTCTAGCATTCTCTTGCACAATCTTTCTTTCACTGACTGGAACCGTTCCTTCTTCATTCTACCTGAGGGAGTGGGGAGCCCAAGATCTTTGGATTCAAATAAAGATAGCTGAACCTTTTCCTTCGTCACCGAACAAAATAGAACATTTGGTGTGGTTTATAAGCTGTCCGCTATATGGCTCCCTTCACTATCATAGCCTCCACATCGTTCGCTAACCTCATCATTCTATCTTTATTCACATACTAGTAGATACATCCGACAAATTCACATATCCATTTCAACATGAGCAAAGCATCGAATCAGAGCTACCTTGAAAATGTTATGATCCGCATCATGCACCACTTATTGGTACCCCTCAATCTGTTATTACTCCCATTTGTCTTGACAAATGGTAACATTGTGTGATCTGACTTCTTCTCGTTTTCTGTTGTCCTGTAGACTTTAGCCTGTTGTTTTATTTATGTCACTTGATGGATACTTTCATTTGTATGACGAAATTGAACTTCCATTTATCTCAAAAATAAAAACGAGCCATATGAAAAGGCGAACTTTTACCCTGCATTAGTTCTGCTTTGCAATCCAACGAAGTTATGACAATTGTCATGAAAAAGAGCGTTCATTTGCATGCTCATTTGTGATAGAACATTTTGATTTCTCATAAATGCATTTCTGATACGTTTCAATCCATTTCTGTTTCCATTTACAGGTCTCAATTGAGTACGGACTGTCAGAGATGATGAACACTCAGGCAATGGGGGGTATAGTTGGCAAGGTGGCACCTAACATCAAGAAGTGGTTTCCTGACTTGCCAGAACTTGAGGCTGACTTGCATTCGGGAACCATTGATCATTCTGCTAAGTCACTTTACCCAGAGGTAATTCCTGGTTTTGTCTTTCTGTTAGTGCCGTTGGATAAAAAACATTCTGCTCACATTCGCTGCAGGTACCAAAATGGGATGAATCGGTCTTGGAGGGAAGGAGCAGATATGCCAGTGTGATCAAGGCTCTTGCGAACAAATATCCGGATGCAAACCTACTCTTAGTAACTCATGGTGAGCATCATTATGTTTTCCTGGCTTGAATCTCCATTGTGTGTGTGTGTGTGTGTGTGTGTTCTATCATGCTTGTTGTTGCAGGTGAGGGTGTTGGAGCATCAGTGTCCTACTTTGAGACAGGTTTGGAGGTCTACGAGGTGGACTACTGTGCCTACTCTGTTTTGGAGAGGCAGGTGACTGTGAAGCCTGGGGGGGAGGTGTTCACCGCGGACAGCTTCAAGCTCGTGACCAAGAGTGGCACGACGGGTATACAATACGCACATGCGTCAGACCTGTGGCCTGTTGGTTGAGCATACATGATTTTCCCTCTCTCATGGTTTTGTTACACATTATGTTTTTTTTACTGTTTTACATGCCCATTTAACTAGTCTCTAGATGTTACTGTATGGTGTTTTGACATGATTCAGTAGTTCACAAGCTGATTGAAGCTTGATAGTTTTATACAGCAAGGAAAGGAAGTAGTGATTAAAATAAATTAAACGGTAATGAAAGGTCACATTCTCCTGGATTGCTTATTTGCTGTTTGTCGGGGAGGATCAGAGTAACTGAAGATGCATAGTCATCTGAATGCTATCAGTAGGAGCTCAAGTCCTTGAGTCTTCTTGGATCTTTTTAACAATAATGCTTCATCATTTGTGATGGATATGTGACGGCATGGTGGATTCAAATATACGCTGTGAGAGTTTTGTAATTCTTCATCTTTTGTGATGGATATGTGACGGCGTGGTGGATTCAAATATACGCTGTGAGAGTTTTGTAATGCTTCATCACTTGTGATGGATATGTGACGGCATGGTGGATATGCTTCATCATTTGTAATGCTTCATCCTTGAGTCGTTTGAATGCTACAAGTGGTTGTGAATATCACCATGTTATAATATGGCTGTGATAATTTTGAATTTTTGTTAGTACAACTATTTTAAAAATCACTGAGTAGCTATCAATTTTGCAACATGTATAATGTGTTGTATGAACTGTTGCTTATATTGCAAAATCTCTCTCTCTCTCTCTCTCTCTCTGACAACAAAAACTTATACATTGTATTTAATCGGCATGTACTATTACCACAAATTGGCGGGGTCGGCTTCTCACCTCGCACAGCCCCATCTGGTGCGGTAACGCTATGTGTAGCCTTGCCGGTAGCGGCGAAAGAGCTCGTCTGTCTTGGCGGCGCGGAAGGCGTAGCAACCCATGGTGTAGACGGCAAGGAGCACCACGGTGGCGGCGGTGACGATGATGTCAGCGCGACGCCACTCCCGGCGGAGGTTCTGAAGCAGGCCGGCCTTGCAGGAGGCACATGAGTAGCAGAACTTTTCCTGTTCGTTGCTCCAGGCAGCGCAGTCGGGGTCGGCGGCAGCGTCGATCGGGCTGATCCAGTAGGTTGGGGTGACGAAGGTGTAGCCACATCTCGTCGGCGGCTTGCAGCAGCCTGACTGCAGGGGGCTAAGCCAAGCGGCGGTGAAGAATTCCTGCGCCGTCATCGTAGCGTATGTCTGGTTGAAGTCGGAGCAAATGGTAGAAACGGCGAGGCACGTCTTGATCCGGTCCCAGCTTCCCGGCGCTTCAAGGCGGGCGCGCAGCCAGCCGGAGTAGTCGTCGAGGTCGTACTCGAGGAAGGCCCGGCCTGGTGGCGTGTGTCCCGAGGATCCGTTGGTGACGATGAAGACGAAGACAGCGAGGCAGGCGAGCGTGGCAACGAGGAGGAGCATGGCAACGAGGTAGGCGAGGAGGAGCCAGGGCAGGCGCCAGAAGGCACCCACGAAGCCCGCGAGGCCGACGGCGAGGACGGCAGCACCGAGGGCGATGAGGGGCCACTGGAGGATCTGGACGCAGGCGTTGTCAGCCTGCATGGACAGCCAGATGCCGGCCGCGAGCACGGGGATGGACAGAAGCGAGGCGACCAGTTTGATGGCCGCCAAGCCCACGTAGTTGAGCGCCATGTTCCGGTTACCTTTCTCTGGCTGCTGTGCTGCCTGGGTCGGCCACACGACGGACGGATATCGTCGATCAAGCCTCTGCTCAGGTATACCTTGCTTTCTTCTGCCATTCGTATTGCTTGCTTCTGAATCTGAAGCGTCCCTGGAATGGATTATTCGATTCGTTTCTTCCTCGGCGATTCATTCCCTTCCTCTGTTTTGAGATCAGCCAACGCTAAACTCGGCCCATTGCAGATTACCACTGGTGGGCTGGGCCGCAGGCCGGGCCCTCATCCAGCGTGGTTACGGCAGCGGATTCAGCAGGTTTAGAAGCCCATGGAGCTCCGATGATTGATCACCGACCACCGTGCATGGGGAAGGCAGCCAAGGCGCCTGACAAGTTTTGACTTGCTTGTAGGCTTACGACTCCTACTCTAGGAGTAGTAGCTAATCTCAAGATATATTTTTTTAGAAAGGGGAAGTCTCAAGATATATAGCTTCAAAAAAGACATAATTAATGAATGCAGTCTGTACATAACATATGTATACGAAGGAGTATAGGACTAGTATAGAATTGTGCTCCTATAACAAGAGCACCTCAGTGGACATTGCTATAGTTAAACTTTCTTTTAACATCCAAAATTAAGATGAATGTTTGACTTCATCCGGATACTGGCTGCCACTGAACAGATTGGCACAATGATTTTCCATTAATTTCCAATTGATGCAACAGTACTCCGAATCAAATGTTTGTGCCCTGCGGATTCGAAAGGGAAAAAAAAAACTCTAGTTGTGCCTACGGATGAAGAAGAAACGAGAGGATATATTAATGTACCATAGCCGGCTTCGTAGCCATAGCCAAAAGGATACTGCTCCTCTCGAAGCAGATATGAAAAGGATGACAACACCTCGGGTCCCATTTACGACCACGTTGCATGCCGCGCAGCCCTGCCGCTCTCTCTCTCTCTCTCTCTCTCTAACATCAACCACCTACAAATACGCAGCATCATATGAGCATGCTGCTGCCTGCGAAGGAGTGGACAGTCTGATCGATCGGCTCTTATCAAAAGAGCAAAACCTTCACGATCCTTCAGCCTTTCCATAGGGTTCAGGATGGCCGTAAGTGACATGGATTTCTGCATTCGATTGCGTTCTAACAATATGGATTGTTTGCCACCCTTGATACGATGAATCAAATCATATACAGGATGCTAACTGCATGCAGACCGCGGAGCAGACCCAGCAAGCTCTAGAGCAGGGTCAGGAGAAGCATCTTCAGGCTGCAAGGACGATGGATGGGTCAGTGGATTGGCACGGTAACCGGTGCCTGAGGGACAAATCCGGAGGATGGTTTGCCGGCTTCCTCATCCTGCGTAAGTCAAGTCCCCACTTAAAATCATGTCTAAACCAAAAGGAATAGGAGTATAAAAGCATTCAATTTCGAGAGATTCAGCAGAATTTATTATATACACTTTATATCAGTTATTACTAGCTAGTAGCTAGTTACTATAGTTCAAGAGTGCATGCATCGGTTACCATTTCACTTACTAGTAACTATACAACGAGAGTAGATTCGATAACTGTGCATATAAGTAAACAACAAGTTTCAAGTCACTAGGTTTCATTAACTCAAAAGTAACCTGCTCTGCTGTGTGCTTGTGGTGGAAGCAGTAAACCAAGCGCTTGTAACGTTAGCAGCAAACGGCATAGGCATTAACCTGGTGAGGTTCATGGCGGCGGTGATGAGGCTGGACAATGCTGACGCCGCCAACCATGCCAACAACTGGGCTGGAACCAACTACGTCTTCGCCATCATCGGGGCACTTGTCAGCGACTCCTGCTGGGGCAGATACAAGGCCTGCATCATCTTTCAGCTTATCTTCCTTGCAGTAAGCTGGATCAGCCTATCTAATTATATATACAACCTGCCATGATGAATTAAGTTAACACTGAAAATCGACAGGGATTGGTAGAGCTATCAATATCAGCCTACTTGTTCCTTCATAAATACTGCGACTTCAGCGAAGGGAGACAAGCAAACTGCAGGCCACCCACAAAAATAGAGGCACTCGTCTTCTACATCGCGATATACCAGATTGCACTAGGAAACGGAGCCTACCAACCTGCAGTCACAACATTGGGTGCTGATCAGTTTGATGAAACTGACATAAAGGAGAGAAAATCAAAGACTGCCTTCTTTGGTTACTTTTTTGTTGCAAATAACCTTGGCAGTATGGTATCTGTTACTGCCTTGACATACATAGAGGACAAGGGGAGATGGGTATTGGCGTTTTGGATTTCAACAGCAGCAGCATTCACTGGGCTACTTCTATTTGCCATCGGAACCTTGAGGTATAGGCATTTCATGACCAACGGAAACGCTATTGTAAGTGTTTGCCAGGTGCTAGTTGCTTCAGTAAAGAACAGGAACGTGAAGACTCCACAGAAAGCAGAAGATCTTTACGAGATCGATGGAACCCACAGCACCAACGGGGGCAGAAAGATGCTACACACACCAGAGTACAGGTACAAGTGCTACACTTGCAGTTATTCGATCTGGTTACTAAACTGACTATATATATACTCCCATTTTTTCTGCAGGTGTTTGGACAAAGCAGCGGTTGTTAAAGATCCATATGCCCTTTTGCCAGGTGAGCAGCATTCACCAGAGCCATGGAGCCTCTGCGCTGTTACTCAAGTAGAAGAAGTGAAATGCATTCTGCGTCTGATTCCAATATGGCTCTGCAGCATCCTTTACTCCACCGCATACTCACAGATGTCATCAATATTCATCGAACAAGCAGCAGCCATGGACAATTCCTTCTTTAAGTTCAAGATTCCTCCTGCTGGTATATCTGTTTTTGAAATAGTCGGCGTAACAGCCTTTGTTTTCATCTACGAGTTCTGCATTGCTAAGCTCTGCTCAAAGATATCACGAGAGCCTACCGAGCTCCAGCGAATGGGTATTGGACTTGTGATATCAACAGTAGCGATGGTCACTTCTGGGTTGGTGGAGCAGCAGAGGTTAAAGCACGCGACGAGAGGAGCTGAAATGTCCAGCTCCCTAAGCATCCTTTGGCAAATCCCCCAGTATATTTTGATCGGAGCCTCTGAAGTGTTCATGTATGTGACGATGACAGAATTCTTCAACCATGAGCTTCCAGAAGGCCTAAGAAGCCTCGGAAGTGCGCTGTCTGTGGCCTCTATGTCAGCTGGGAACTACGCAAGTAGCCTGCTGGTGACTTTGGTCATGGCGATCACCTGCAAAGGCAACCAAGCTGGGTGGATACCTGAAGATCTCAACAAAGGTCACGTAGACAGGTTCTTCTTTGTGATAGCTGCGCTCAACGCCATGGATTTGATAGTTTTTGTAGTGTTAGCCAAGAGGTACAGACGTACCCCATTGGTCAAAGCCGGGACAGATGCACCAGAACCGTAGCTATAGATTGATTACCGGAGGAATGGCCAAACTGGAGTGGGAACGTGAATGCAAATGTAGCGATTTGACTACACCAGACTGTCGGTCAAAAAATAAAGGGGGGGCAAAAAAAGGCAGAGCTAATAATAAGCTCCTATATTTGCGATGGATTCTCATTATCATATTTAGGATCCATTTGATATGAATTATGGCTATTCAAAATGTAGCTTATACTTTTGCTAGAATATTCGTGAAAATCAAGTAAATGTTGCTATCATGGTGGATGATATGATCGACGCCACGGGTAATTATGAGCTTCAATTTGATCCTTGATGAAACACTTTCGACCTCCTTTGTATTGAAGGAAAAATTCTTATTCCTGCGTACGCCTGCTGTACCCAGTCTTCAGCCCTCCGGCGGCCTCTTCCAGAAGGTGATCATCACTAACACCATGCCGGTGGTCGAGCACCAGGGTTTCTCCCAGCACACCATCCGTTCCGTGGCCAATATCGGCGAGATCATATGGCGTGTGATTGCTGCGTCAGCAGAAGCATCTTCCGGTAGATATTCATTAATTCCCAGATCAGGACGACAATACGCTAGCTCCTTATTATTTTAGACTCCATACACATATAGATAAGTCTGCCCTCCATTTCAGAGCTCCGTTCTCCGATAATGACACACAACATCTTCTATGCAAAATTGATAGTTACACAATTTGGCTAGCTACATACCCCCAATCGACCTGATTAGCTACTAGCTAGAGACGCAATTGTCCCCCTACTACAACACAGAATTCTCACAATAGCATACATTGCCGAAACCAGGGACGAGTCCTATACAAATCCAGTAGCATGCCTTCCGTTGAGCATAAAAACATGCCGATGATCTCTACTCAAGCATTAGTTTTATCTTTGCACATAGAATCACATGAACCATGCTCCCTCACATCACCCATGCAAGCACCCAGTTCTTCCACAACTTTAATGGTGCCACCATGCACCTTTTTTATCCTTGCACTAAGTGAGCCACGAGCTGCAAAGATAGAGATAAAACAATATCCAGCGACTAAGTACACGTGAATATTATGTATCACGTGATTAAATGGTAGAATTAGATTTCACAATAAACATCCAGCAATTTTACTCTGCAAAACTGAAACACAGGAAACCATTATTGTACCTTGCCACTCGTAAACAACTTTTGACTCTCCCTTAACCACCTTTGGATATTGATCTATGCGAGAATCTTCCAATATCAGTTGTTCAACCTATCACAATAGAAATGAGAAGAAATATGACATTTTCTTTCTATAGGTGGAGAACTTAACAACTGTGTGAAGTATTAAAAGTATCTTTTCAACACAAAGGGTTACAAATAAGAAATATTATCAACTATTTGGTCAAATAACAAAGATGCACATACAACACATAGAAAAAGAAAATTAACAGTTGAATAAGTTGCAGATTTGCAGCTTAGAGCAGTCATTGGTTTTTTAACCTATAAGTATCGAAGATACATAGGAATAATACAAAATACTTCTGAACATAACATTACATAAATGTTGCGATCAACTAAATTAGTAACATAACATGTTTTATGTTTTATAAGTATTGCAAGTAGCCCAGTCATTGCTTTGTTGACAGGAAAGCATAGTAGAATTGCTCCATATGCACATGTGTATGTTGCCCTTCAAGAATTTGATTTTGTATATCGCAGAAAAAAAGAATTAGATATTGTAAATGCATAACAAATATGGATTTTCCATGACAGTTTTAAGTAACACTAAACAAGTCAACTGAAAAGCTACATGAATATGAAAATGTGGTGCAATCCACGGCAACATAAGTACCTTCTTCCACAAGAAAGCATTCTTTCGCTCTCGGGGAACCAGTAGATGATCCCTCAGCCACGATGCAACCACCCAAGGATTACAGTCGGAGTTGCCAATCTTGCCATTTGTGGCATTATCTTCAAGGATTTCACAAACCTAATGAATAACAACAGATAAAGGCACAAACACCAAAGGTCTATAGAGCTCTTTGCAAATAACACCATTGGGAATGGACAGTTTTTTTTTTTCCTTTTTTTAAAAATCCCTGCCTTTTTTTCACATTCCTCTCACTTGAGAAGACCCATTACTCTCTCCGTTCACTTTTATTTGTCGTTGTTAACTTCTGGTATCAACTTTGACAATTTGTCTTATTTAAAAAAGTATGATGAAAATTATATATTTTGTTATAATTTGATTTATCATTGAAGGTATTTGAAACTGTTGAAGTATATAAGTGAAGTGCCCACTTTTCTCTATCAGCTTAAGCTTTTGAGATCAACTAGTTGGTGCATGCAACTCAATATGGTATCAGAGCTAGAGGTTTCGAGTTTAAATCCTGGCAGGCAAGATTTATTAAAAATAAATTGTAGCCTACTCCTATTTCACGTTTACACCCACGAGAGCTGCACGTGAGGAGTGTTGGAGTATATAAGTGAATTGCTCACCTTTCTCTATTAGCTTAAGCTTTTGGAGTCAACTGGTTGGTACATGCAACTCAATAAAAATATGACTTGTAATTTTATACATTTGAACTAATTTTTTGAATAAAACGAATGGTCAAAGTTGATGTTAAAAGTCAACAGCGACAAATAAAAGCTACTTAGTCCTAACGCCCATGCTATGCTACGGGCAAGACAGCATGATGCCATCCCGCTTTGATACGGACAAGGCAATGTTACATAATCCCACTCCGATACGGGCAAGACAACATGACACAATCCCACGCCGCTACAGGCAAGACAATGTCACAGAATCCTGCTATACTATGTGCAAGACAACTTGAATCAAAACCTGCTATACTATGGGCAAGACAACATAACACAATTCTTGTTCTGCTACAAATGTAAGACAACTTGACGCAAAAACTTATTTTTGAAATATTTACAATGTCCTATTCAGTACCGCTCATTGCACATTTAATACAATGCTTGTGTTTTGCTACGAACACATAAGAATTTGACTTTGCAAAACACTATTTGTTTTTTGATATAGTGCAATGCCCGTGCTCCGCTACGGGCAAGACAACTTGCTGTAGTACCTGGTTTGCTATGGGCAAGACAAATTGACGCAATACCCGCTTTGCTATGGGCAAGACAATTGGACGTGACAGCCAGTCCGCTACAGGTGTAAAGGCAACTTGACGCAATATCCTCATTTTAAACTATCTACATTGTACCTATTCACGACCGCTTATTAGCTTATATAATACAATGCATGCGCTCTATTACAGACGAAAACAATTCGAATCCACAAGACCCACTTTTTTTAAAAAAAATAAAGTCTAATGCCCGTATAACATACCGTAGAACATATTTAAGTATCAGTAGTACTAACTTGTACAAGCAAAAAATAACCAGTCAGTTAACAAATGCATTGAAAAAAAGGTACGGACCTGCTGGTATATTTGCTCGGCTCTATTTGATAATGCCCGCTTATGGTAAATGCTCCACAGCATCCAGAGCATTGCTGCAAACTTGGGTTATGTCATCACATAAACTGCCTTTTTAAAAATCTGCTTGTCTACGATAGTAATGCTACAAGCGTACCAGGATACAGGAGGTCAGCATAAATATGATGTTTCCAACGATCCATTGACGTATTCGACAAGCCAGGGGTACATGAAACTCTGCGACTAGCTCAGGGCATTTAAATGCTTCACCTCTAGATTGGAAAAATTCAGAGTGTTAAGAAATATCTGATGTATTGGTTGGAAAATCTGTAAGACAGCATACCCATCAAAAGTCAGTGTTGTATCAAGTAAGCCCTGAACACTCTTGAGAACCCTAACTTTAACGAGCTTAATTCCATCCTCACTAAGGCCAGCAGCATTCTTTGACAAGAGCTCATCGATCGTATTTGAGATGTCATGCATCTGAAACTGAAAGCGAGGCAAAAGAAGTAAATACAAGGAGGTATTTGGACGAGGGCTCTAGGTGGGGTGGGAGGAGATAGCAAATCGCATACCAAGATTTTGGCAGGTTTGCCACATAACGCACGGGCATGCTGAACGCAGATCCTTCTCTGTAGCAACTCAGACTGGATTTGGAGTACAGCGTCAGTCTTTTAGTAGTTGCAAGTGCAAGAGTGGAAGCAGGAAAGGGCAAGGGCAGTACGATCTTGGTAGCTGTTTGACTGAGCAGCCCATCTTCTACGCATGTCCTCCCGTATCTCTTGAATCCCTGGATGCAATGGAGCTCATCGTTCACGCATCGCCCATTCTGGGGGCAAGGTTCACACGAATCTGCTCATGGAAATCAAATCGGAGTTCACTTCAGTGCTTCCCTTGATCCGCCTATTTACAGGTACTTCTCTGCTGCGCATGAAAATCTGAACAGGCAAGACTGGTGAAGGCAAAAAGGCTTACCACCGTAGTCATCACTATAGTCGCTGGTGTCGAGGAGGGAGTCGCAGAAGGGCCGAGGGCGACGGTTGAAAAGGCTGCAGACAGTAGCTGCGGCAGCGGCGATGGAGAGAACGGCAAGAAGCCGGAGCAGGTCGCCCCTGGCAGGGAAGAGGCCGGGAGGGGGCTCGCCAGCGATCCTCCGTCTGTTGCTCTGCCGCGGCGGCGGCATGGATGCTCAGAGCTCCTCCGCCTCCGCCGCCTGTGCTGGGCCTGCTGCTACCAGTTTTCCCCCACCCCCCCCGATTAACTGCTAGTACTAACTTTTTTATTAACAGATACTCCTTCCGAAATTTTTTTACGTGTTTACGCTCTATATCATCTAATATTAAATAAAATTTTTATTGATTGAATTAATTTTAATGAGACATTAATGATATAATTACAATATTTCTATATTGTTATCGTAAGATAACAGTATCAACTTGTTACTTCCTCTGTTCACTTTTTATAAGCCATTTTATCTCTGGAGACGGAAATTATGCAAAGTGAAAAAAAATGTTACACAGGAAAAAAACAGAAAAATGGAGATTTATTAGCAAAAGAAAAATTATATTAGAATGAGTACGGAGAAGCCATAATGATAAAGTGCTTTGGAACATAATTTGAATCATAGAACTTACAAAAGTTAACCTACTTGTATACGGTAGGTACATAAGCTGGGCCATACAGTACACCCCGTTGTTACAATTTTACTCAGTAACTCGATCGTCCGGGCGGTGTTTCTAATAACTTTAACTCTCAGTCTTTCCTAACAAAAAGTTTAGTTACTCCATTCCAATTTATGAGCGGCTAGGATGGCATGCAAAATCCTTGTAGAGTGAGCAGCAGATAGGCATGCCGGCGATGCCGCCAGGCCCTCTAATTGTTCCCTTCCCTACATTGCCGCGTGTACTCCCAGACTGCAATGGCGCCGCTGACGTGGACGTTGAGCGACCTCACAACGCCCAGCTGCGGGATCTCCACGCAGGCGTCCAGGACGTGGATGATGTCGGCGGGGATGCCCTCCTTCTCCCTCCCCAGCACCAGCACCGTCTTACTCGGAAACGCGAACTGGTCTAGCGGCTTGCTGTTGGCCGTTTGCTCCAGCCCGATCACTGAGTAACCCTCTGCCCTCTTCTTCACCAGATATACCTTGACGCTCTTCACCGGAACCTCCACTACCGGCAGCCATTTCTCAGCAGTCACGCTGCAATACAATAATGCACTCTTTCTTGTTAGCCACCACAGCTATCTTTCTTGCTAGCACTGACCATCCACCACAGCTGCAGGCATAGCTAAACTCTTCTAGGTAGCAGAGGGAGGGAGAAAACGAACCTGATCAGCCTGAACTGCTTGTCCTCGACCACGCTCTTGTCAGCAACAACCAAACAAGCTGCTTTGAACACTTCGCATGTTCTTGTCAGTCCAGCGAGATTAGGTATCCGGTCCACAAGTGACGCCACCACAATCAGTTCTTGATGGCATCGCTTGATTGTTTCCACAGCATCTTTTCTTGCTTCTAGTGCCAGGTTGAAAAGTTGGTCATCTTCCTCCATCTCTGCACATGTATCATAAATATATAGAGGTTCATTTATTTAGCATAGATGAAGATGCACCTAAAGGACCTTACATACCGAAAATCATCCTCGAAACATCATCACTAGCGGTCTTGCATGATCGTTGCTCATGGGGTGTTATTTTCTTCTGAAAATTGAGTGTGTCTTGGCTCAATGTCCTCTCATCACCTCTGGCCTCACCATGATGCTCGTCCACTGCAAGATCCTCATTCTTGATTGTTACAGAGTCCTTTGCCATAGATAGTCTCAGGTCCTTCCTCACACCCTGACATAGATAAAGAAAAATAAAATAAATAAGACAGCTTCAGTTTCATGGAAACAAAGCTACCGCAGATTGGAGCCCTTACATTCAGGAAGTCAATTACTCGCTCCATTACTGACACTGGAACACATTCAAAGTCAGATGCCTACACAAGCAATACAATACTCAGAATCACATCTGAGGATCAATCATTAAGTGCGCCTTAAAACTTGTCTTAAAAAAATTAACAACACATCGTGAGACTTGCCATCTTCCTCTCTTCCTTGATATAAAGCTTAATGGCGTGCATCAGGAACAACGAAAATTACAAACCTCAGGGCGAATGCAAAATATTCCCATAGGAGTTCCAGATGTGTCAGGGTCAAAAACATCAAGGAAACCTTCAATTGAAACTCTTAGCCTGAAACTCATTTAAAACTATATTAAGCTTCACACTGCAGTTTGGATAGACCATTGAACTATTGAGAGTATGCATTCTAGATCATTAGTTGTAAATAACAAAACCAAGGTTCAGAATCTAAACTAAATCCATAGTAGAATGATGTCCAGACAGCATAGCTAAAACACATGTAGTATGTTGATAATACCTCACACAGTCAGAATTTTCTGCCAGATAACTTTTCAACTCTTGGAAGCACGTCCTCTCAAAGACTGCATCTTCTGAGGTTTTGAGTAGCAAAGTGGGCCACATTCTGGACAGTACTGAGTGGACAAGGAGCTGCATATAAAACGAATCTGCAGGTTGTCAGAAAAATGTGACACTTGACCCACTCAATGATTAGGGTATAGGGTTTCACCTGAGTGAAACCACGTAAACTGTGGTGATGGGATGTTAAAAATGGCAGTATAGGAGGAAGCAATTGATGCAGGTGGTTTATCTGGGCAGCCAGCTCCCTTGAGTAAAGGATCACATTTGCTGCTATAAAAACATAAGATGACAGTGCCTGTAGAGAGGAGATGGATAAATAAATATACATAAAAAGAAAGATGCGTGTTCTACTAAACTGCACCTGTTGCCGCATCCCTTTGTCATGAAAAATAGGAATAAGTTGTTCTTCAGCCTGCAAATGATAGTTCATAAAAAACATACAATTACCAACGATGAGATAGTACTCGACACTTTAAAAAACTGCAGATTAACTGCATAGGTCAACAAGCATGGCTCAAAAGAATTCTCACCAGCATGGGAAACTTCAAGTAAATAAGTATAGTAAATGTCTCCAAGTACTGCCGGACAGCAGGCAGATTATTTCTCTGCACAAACATAGTATATCATTTTAACCAATGCAAAAGCTATGCAAGAAATAGCAATAATGCATCATAAGTAAACCAAGTGTTCACAGTATACAAATACTACATGATGATTGAGACAGTTCATACATAAAGACAGATGTGAACGATAGATGTCACTTCTCCTACGATATCATCATCTACATAGTGTGACAAAACACAAATCATCTGCCATACACGAACTTTACGCCTGTGTACCTGGTAAAAAGACAACTTTAGAAATATGATACAGGATATCAAAGTTCTTGATAGTGAAAACACTTCACGTTGAAAAAAAGCTCACACTGCTATATTTCTTGTACAGTTCTTTTGAGAGATCCTGGTCATTCATCTGTCGCAGAAAAGTTCCATTAGTTCCTGTCAGATCTGCCTAATTTGTGCGGTGCTTTGGAAGTGAAGGAAACATGATCAGAAAAATTTGAAGCATCAGGCAACTCTAAGGATTCACATTTTGGAAGGTGCTAATCAATTATAGGCCCATGGCAGATCAAAATTCAAACGCACAATTACACCTGAGAAATTAAAAATGGTACTACTCCCATACCACTGCCAAATACTCAGGTTCAGGTAACATTTGGACTTTACCAATACAGAAATCAACAATGATATATATAGAGCTGCGGTGAATACAAAAACACCAAAACAGTATCGCTGAGTTCAGAAGCTTTAGCAAAAATAGCTTGCCACATTGAAGAGCTTCTTTAGTTTCCAGTCTAGTCTTCGATCCAATTTGTTTCCATAGTTGGTGAAAGAGAACAGCAACTGAAACGCGAGCATATAACTCTGTATTAATAAAAACCTGCAATATAAATTTGCCAATACATTTTAATTGTGAGATGATAAAACTTCATCCATTAGCAACACTGAGAAAGAAAGCAGAAGGTTCAGCAGGTTTCAACGTGCCCTGTTCCATTACATTGGAAAACATATTCTAATTTGCATAGTAAGTCCAAACTAACTTACCTCTGTGAATTCACGATCTGGACTTTGCGCTAGCATGGAAGCCTCAAATCTTGCTTCGTGGTTCTCAGAGAGTTCAGCTTCAAAATCTTCGTCAAAAGCCACTATTCAATAACATCAAATACTGGTTGTAAATGACTGAATAATATGCTTCAGTAAAATGAAGCTACCAGTACGAATGGAAAAAATAATATTTTTTTAAGACTCAGAATGGAAAAAATAATCAAAACATTCCATGGAGTATTAAAAGATTTACCAGACCCATATAGTGACAGCAGTTTCAGTTCTTCCATATAAAAGCTAAGAGTTTTTGGATACATCAACCATAGACCACTCAAATGCAAAGCAGCCAGGCGAATCGTCCGAGGACTATTTGAACCTTCACTAAGAAGATTCCCAATAAACTAAAAAAAAGGATTAGTTAATCACAACAACTACAGTTAGTAAAGCATTGTGTTAAAAAACGGGTTCATAATTTTTAGCAAGTTACATGAAAGATTCCACTTCATATATGCCGGATATAGGATAGGCCAATAAACCAGTATCTCGTAGCAAAACGAAAGGAAAATGAATGAATTTCCTCCTTCAAATAGTCAAAACAACATGTGTGCAGAACATGAAATAGTGGCGAAAAGATAGGAAGCTAGGCATTTATTTCTGATGACTAATCAATTATATAACAAGAATATGTTACATCAGAATTACATTAAAAAAAACATGTTACATCAGAAACAGTACACAGTAATAAAGATGGTATGTGACAGCTAACCCATTTCAAAGGACCTGGCCCCTTTTCACTTGTCTGATGCATTTTTGAATCAGGAAAGATTGCTGGGTGTAATATTGCAGATAATAGTGCAGCAATTGGCGCCACTCGACGTTTATTGCAGCTAAGGTGCAAGACCCAGGAGGATTTTAC
The DNA here is from genome assembly GCA_001602295.1 of Zoysia matrella. NCBI lineage: Eukaryota > Viridiplantae > Streptophyta > Magnoliopsida > Poales > Poaceae > Zoysia > Zoysia matrella. The sequence continues at coordinate 34,133 of BCLG01003622.1, forward strand.
TAATTGCATCATTATCTGGGCAATTAGACGTAACAAAATAGAGATGAAACATGTCAACTCTTGAATGACAAAGATAATACCAATCACAACTACCATCTAATGTAAGCAGCTGTATCTTAAGGAATAAATAGTTGCACCGAGATGAGGCACCAATGAATAGTACCTCATAATTGATGCCTAAAAAGGTGGAATTCCTGAAACCCATATTGAAATGTAACAGTCCCAATACAGATCTTACACATCTCAGGATGGATAAGACAGAATTTTCACCAGCATTTTCAAGGCTGCAAAAAATAATAAAAGACTAACTGCTTTGAGAGGAAAACAATTCATGTCCGTATCAGCATAAAAGAAAGCATTAACAGGAAATCAGAAGAAAAGATGAAACTGTTCCAACACACAGCACAAATTTGCATTATCACATTTGTTATTGACTTCATATATTAAAAAAAAGAACAAATTGGTTTCTAGTCAACACAAGAAAGTTACAGTTTCTAGTCACCCTAAGAAAAGAAATTACATACAAGTTAAACTTCGAATTACGCATGGCTCATTCAAATAAACAGGTCACAGCGCATGAATGGTGAATGAATCATTATCCAAGAACAAAATAAAAATAATATTACAAACTCAAATTCTGCTCACCTCTCAGCAACATCATGAAAAATGAATTGGAGAGTTGAATCTGAAAATAATGGATCCAATCTCTCCAGCTGAGTTGAATTTGCACTAGAACAGCAAGAAATGGATAGCAGGGAGTCTACACAAAGCCACTAATTCAAAATCACAAGTTAGGAACTACATGGATAGGCTTATTCATTTATGTAAGTACAGATATGTACACTCATAACACTACCTTCCAATTCATCAAAACAGCTCGTCTGCTTCGCGTCAGAAGTCCATTCGTCAGGAGATAGTTGATGTTACCAAGGAACATGGTGAACAAAATATCCAACGAAAATTCGGCCACATGATTTTTTTGTTTTACTTCCACAAGATCCAGCAACTGAGAACTTCGAACGGAAGACAAAGCTAATAGAACATAGGCTAGACCTTCAAAAGCTGCCAAGTGAAGTTCAGCTCCAGTCTAAAACAGGAAAATGTGTGTCAAGCTGGCACAAAATTTGACATAAAATAATGCTAAAGAAATTGATATTTTTATTTTAGAAAAAAAAATACCTCAGTGGCCTCAGTAGAGTGTCGTATAACTTTCCAACAAAAGTCCCATAGAAAAGAGAATGTTGAAGAAAGAGAAATATCAGAGCCGTAATGGCTACACCATGAGCCAACAGAACTAATACACCTCATTGACCAGATCTGTGAATAATAAACATGAAATTTGTCAAAACAGATGGTTAAAAGGTGAGATGCACTTCAAGAAAAAGGTAAATTACGCTGAGTTATTTCTGGGTTGATATCAACTACAATAACTCTTTTGGGTATGACTTGCAACAGATATTGGTCTGTGCACCCATGTTTTGTGGCTAAAGGGGTAAGAATATCATTAAATATGTTGGCGTTCCACGGATTTATTGCTGATTTATCAGGATTTGATCCCGTGACCCCTTTGTTTCTGAAGGGGGAATATGACAGCCATCTGCACATTCAGATAAATATATACAGTGAAAAATCCAAAGAAAAACCGGTAGATGTGCTTCTCAACTGGGTTCAGTCCCAAGGGTCAGAATGCTGGCGTGGGCAGTGGCCTAGGAGGATTCACTGTGGATTACTAGCTGAGCATTTGGGATGTTCACTAGCTGAATAGCTCTAGACTGCTCGGTGCTAGTTGTTCGCCATCTTTGCTTTGTGGCGTGACTGTTCTGATATCCTCTCTGTGTGTGCGTGCACGCAAATGTGCTGTTTTCATTTGGTAACTTTTTATATCTTCCGTCTACTTTAATTAAATGACATGCAGATCATGTGCCTTTGAGAAAAGAAATGCATGTCTAGTGAGCCATTTTCTTATTTTATGTGGCACTTTAGTTCAAAAGGCAGCATCAGAGAAAGATATGTTTAAGATAATAAATATATTACTATCAGGAAGGGACATACACCCTGCAACACTGAAGACGTTATAGACGTAGCCAAACGGCGCTGACTTGGACCTCCAAGCTTCCCTTTAACAGAACATGGTAAATCCATGTCATCCATATTTCTCAACCAGAAAACCAAGCAAGATGTCTTGCTGAAGATCACCATATTTTCCTAACGTAAGATTTAAGCAACATAATGATTAAAAAAATAAAAAAAGAGCTATAACTGACAATTTATAGAGAATAAAGGGGATTACCAAAACAATAGATAGTGACTCCGCAAGCTTCTCGCTGAGAACACGATGATCTAAGCTATTTGGTCCATCTGAATCTCCTTTCAAGATGGTATTATTCTGGCAATCAAACTTTTTCTGTCTCACTTCAAGTTCTTCAATCAAGCTTAAAACAACGATAAAAAACTTTACAGGAATGCATTCTCCAGTAGGACATTGCTCAGAGAGCTTGTAACCGTATGCCTCCACAAACTGGAATTAAAAAATATACCTTTTAAACCATAGATAAATGAAAAAAGATAATGACTACAGACTATTAAAAAATTGAATACAACTCGAGGGTCCAGATCTGAGCACAGTACAAAGCTCTTATTAGATATCATTTGAAATGTCAAAGGTAGGTGAAAAACAAAACAAACCATAAAGATACGCTTCATGTAATGCTCCTCTGAAGTTACAAGAAGAAGGGTCCTTGACCATCTCCGTGCTTGAGCTTCCCATGAACTCACATCCTCATCATCAAACAAGTTTGAACCTTCTTCCTGTTTGCCTTTCACGAAGGTCGTAGGAAAATCAACAAGTTCATTCAACAAAGTGTTACCGGTGGAACATTCTTTTGAACATTCTTGCTTCTGAACAAGCCATTTCTGAACTATTACTCTAAGTGGTCCTACAAAGATACAAAGTAGAAATGAGAAGCAAAGGATATGCTGCAGAGATAAAATAAATATTCAATTTCTCTCATGTTCTTACCAAAATAATCAGTGACCTCTTGAGGTATTGTAGAAATGAAATGCAGAAGATGATTAATTGGGATTTCAGTGGCATCTATCAGTGATGTTGCAACCTTGATAATCTGTTCAGAAACTGCATTCACTTTCAAGTTAACAAGCTGTCTATTCACTATTTATTGTTTGATCAATTTTTTTTTCAGGGAGAGGTGCTAAACCTTTCAGACGATACTTTGGATTAAAGTGCTGCTTACTCCTCTCACTGAGAATGCATAAGACATCTAACAAACCCAAAGTCGTTACTGTTGTACGTGCATCTCCATCACATTTTGCTACTTCGTTTCCAGAGGTAGCACTAGGTGCATTATTTGTAGCTGATTGACATGCACAAGAAGCAATGCAGAACGCAAGAGTCATTAAGCCTGCCCGGCCAAATGACTCTTGCATGGCAGCAGAGGCCAGACACCAAACCAGATGTATACGGTCACTGTAAAGAAGACATGCATGCAACAGAAGGGGGTTCAGCATAATCTTTTATTACAAGCAGCGCAGTTTGAAACAAACCAAAGCAAGTCTGGGTAGCATGTCTGTGGTTAAATGTCATAAATAATCCTTGAGTTATAATTACAGAGCCATTTAAGTGCATATATGCTGGGCCTAGTTCTCGTGCATGCACGAAATTTTCAACTCTGATATATCAAAACTGAGTTTATATTCATTCATATCCAAACCAACAAAGATCTTAGATCTTTCTATGATACAAAAAAAGGGGCAGTCTGGTGCATGTAGCTCCCGTTTTCACAGGGTCTAGGGAAGGTTCTGACCACTTTGGGTCTTTTGTACACAGCTTTTCTGTGATGCACCAAACACATAAACATCTTTCAACAGATGTAAAGGCTGATATTTCAAAGTATGTTGCTGTCAGTATCGAATACTCAAATGTGAATGAAAGGTAGTTGTTACCGTCTCATCAAGTTATGGGCATAGGTCCTGAAAAAGCTCTCTGCACCTTTTATAGTCTTTGAATAATAAACACCCTTGATGCCTAAAAGCAGTATACAGAAATAACCCATAATTTTCAAGAGCATGCCATTGAACAGTGACATAAAATAAGATGAAAGAATAAAGCATGAATTGTATAAAAACTCTACAAGATATGAAATCAAAGCAAAAAATAACTATTGACCAACAATAAACAAATAAACGTTGTATGGTTGGTTTTGGGAGTTGTATAGTTTGCAGCGGTGCTCTACAGGGAAAACTTGCCTTCCAAGAGCAATGGTGGAAGAGAGGTGTAGAGCACCAACGGACAGAGGAGATAAAGACTAATTTCTTACTTGCTTTTATTGCTTGATACAGCATCTCCTTATATGGAGATTAAAGAGAATCAGCCCAAACAGTTTTGCTAACAACTTAACAAAACAAGTCTATTAATTGAACAACTAGAAACTGATTGACTTGCCAGCAACAGAACAGGGCGTGATGTATTTAACAAAGTTCCAGAAAACATTACTGAAGGAAATCTACTGCACCAAAAATGCAAAAGAAAGCATAATCTGATTATAAGACTGTTTGACTTCATTTCTCCCAGAGCAGAACCAACCATGATATATTAAATTTGTTTACTATGAATAAAACTAACCGAAATCCCTGTGGTGAACAACATCATTCAAACCACGTAGAAGTGGACCGAGCACAAAGCCTCTTGGAATTATCTGAGCACAAGCCTGATAGCGTTCCCATGCAATGTCCAAAAAGGATTGCATAACAAGGCATCTCACTGCAGAAGGCATTCATGCAGGGAGATTAAAGGAGCATTTCAAATATATTTATAATTTATGTGTGTGTTACATATAAGTGCCCACCCTGAGGATTATCATGACTGAAGCCACGCTCCCAAAGAACAGACATCCAGAGCAAAATTCCTTCCAAAGACTCCATTTGAGCATGAAAGGCTCCATGAGAACTGTGACTCAAATAGCTACTCTCTGGTGTAGACTCAAACAGCAGCAGTACCTGAATATATTAGCTGAATATAAGGCAAACCAGGAAATGCAAGTACTTTCAATTACTATATCAATGCAATATCCCCTAATCATAATGTAGATAGTTTTTCAAAAGAGAAAGAATAGGAAAACACAGACCTGGTGTGCCCAGGCCGCTTCAACTAAATGTGTCCCATACTCCTGGAGCATCTCATAGAGTAACAGGAAGACCTTCCACCGAATTTTACCACTTGAACAGTCCTCATCTGATTGACCAACCTCTCGAACACCTAGGGACTTGGCTTCTTTGTTAGCCCACCTTTCTCTTTTTGTTACCCCAATATTTGTTTTGGTTTGAGCAGACAAAGCAGCTGAGCTCGTGCTGGAGCAATACTGGTTACCATCATTTACAGGAGATGTCATAAAGATGCTAAGTGAAATTTTCAAGACATAGAAGGCATATTTCCTCAGTAAAGAGTCACTGTCAACCTGGCAGGTGGAAGGCACATACGTTACTGCATGACCAGAGGGTTTTCTGACAGGCATTTAAGTTGAATAATAGAATAATTCATTTGAAAAAAAAAAGGCTCACCAGTCCATTGCGCAGTTCTTCCCAAAATTTACTGACACTCCTAAGGTCAAAGTCCTGGACTTCGTCAGCAACCAAGAGTGTGTTCTGATGTTCGAATTTAAGTGTTGAGAAGCACAAAGAGAGTATAGTGTATGCATCCAGCCGTTCGCCACGTCCCAATGAAAACAGAGAAACACAGGAGTTCCATATTTGCTCTAGGAAACCAGACCTGAGGTGCATAGATAGATTGAGTAGGAATAGTTTAGATTAGCATATGGTGCACGTAGTTGTCTGGCTCTGATACATAGATAAGAGCAACCTTGTTAGTTTATGCTGGCCGGTGCCAAGCATTACAGTGACACAGGATACATCTGAAAGTGAGATGAGTATAGGTTGCAGGAGTATCCATGTGGCACAAGAACGGTATTCTTGACCATGTGCAAACATCTTGAGTGTCAAGGTGGAGAGGTCCCATGTCAAATTCTGCACCAACATATCAAGATCAGCAGCACCTCCCGGTTTGGTCAGCAGCCCCACACTGTGGATTGTTCTTCGTCTCTTCAACATGTCTTCCAGCAATGATGCTAACACACTGCTCGCTTTGGAGAGCAATAGAAAGCGCGCGCCATTGTCCCCAGCAAAATCCGCTTCCATGATGTTGTGGTAAAGCATGGAGTCATGGCCAGTGGAAAAACCCATGGCAGAAGCAGTTGACCGGATGCAGAATGGTACTATGGTGGCTCCAAATAGGTCCCAGGATCTTGTGTTGGAGGCTGCATCGCACATCAATGCGACCACCTGAGGCACCACATCCAGGCGTGCATTATTTACTTTTATAAATTTATTATTTATGAACACAATAGGAAAGCAGCAAAATTCAAGTGGGTTTAGCTGAGTAGCACGCACCTTGTGAAACAGGGCATGATGATTTGGATGGATGTCGTCCCTGAGAAGTGGCAGGAAGACCTTCCACAGCAGCAAGCGCAGCGCATTCTTAGCCTCGGGAGGGCTGTCTGAACGGGAAAACAAAAGAAACGGTTTAGACTCTCCTTGCTAAGATTAATCTCTGTTTGCGGTTGCTACAACAGATCCTAAGAGAAGGATCCTAATCAAGAACTAATAATAGCATCCTGAAACAGAAACAAATAAGCCCTAGCGACCAAACACAGCCTAGGAGAAGGAGAAAGATTGCGACCGAATCGGGTGAGCAAATAGCAGAGAGCGGAGGCGTGGGAGATGGCGGCATGAAGGTCCTGATGCTGCTCCTCCTCCTCCTGGAAAATTTCGGTTGAGCAAATTTTTTTTTTTTTTTTTTTTTTGAAGACTGAGCAATGATGAAGCAACCAAAGAGGAAACAAACCTTAGAGTAGCCGAGGAGAGCGTGGAAGAGGTGGACGGGGGAGGTTTCGGAGGAGGCAAGCACGCAATCAACGACCGCCGGGACGGCGTCGGCCGGAAGGGCGCCGATGCAGCTGTGGAGGGCAGCGACTGCACGCTCAGCCATGGCAGAGGCGGATTGGCCCGCGCGGCGGCCCGCGACCGGAGATACAGGGTGGGAGAACCCCAATCTCCAAAACCCTACTGCTGCTGCTGCTGTTTTTCTTTTGTCGTGGGCTTTTTTTCTAAACACGGGCCTGCTTTTTTATTGAAAATAATACAGTGCCTGTGTTATCGCTACGGATTAAAAAGATGAATTCAGAATTCATTTATTTCATTTTTTGACTCTTACTTTCTCTAAGATAAGCCATGCTTTCCTGAATTGCTCAATGATTGTTACGAACTTTTAATTTAGAAAATAAAATTGTTTCTGGCTTCATACAAACAAAGTTAGGTCTTGTATAGTTCAAGCATGCAATATTTATATATTACAGCGTAAGTTCTCGCAACCCTCGTTGTGAGAGGTCACCTTAAAAAACGTTAACCGTCGAATTAAAATATAACGCTAGATATTAGAAAAAAGAAAAAAAATATTTTCTCTAATCATAGGAGCGTGCCATTGTTTTAACTTTTTTATTTAAAAATTTGACTATGATCGTATTTAATTTTTTATAAATTTCATATATTATAATTTATTTTATCATTAAAGTTATTTAAATCACAACTTAAAATTTTACATATTTAAATTAATTTTTTAAATAAATTGAATAGTAAAAAATAATATTAAAAATTAACAGTAAACAATAATTTAGGAATAGATGAAGTATGTGGCAGTACATATAAGAAATTAAATGTAATTATTTTGTTAAATCAAATTTACTTTTGTTCTAAATTCAATAGCACTATTTCAAAAATCTTATAAGTTCAAGTATATGCTACAATTAAAGACCTTTATATGTAATAAAAATGTATATTTAAATAATTTAAATTGTTTTATCTTTTTAAAAATGCTCTTTGATTTAAGATTCAATCTTTTTTCTGCTCACAACTCCAGTAAAAAAAATAGTAGCTTTGAACGCAATGTTTTAATCAAACATTACCAATATAAATTAGAAATAATTTTAAATTTATTAAGTTACAAAATTAGAAATAATTTATTTAAAAAATACTTTTCTTAAAAGTGTACCGATGCTACTTTTTATTAAATATTTTATAGATAACAAAAGTCACACTTATATTTTGAAGACCATCAACAACTTTTTTTTGAGATCAGAGTATATATTTACGAAACTTTGTCATCCATATCAAAATAATTATACTTTTATTTGTTAAATAATAAATTTAAAATATACTGTTTCAACTAAATATGCATAATAAAAATATATATAAAAAACGCAACAATTACCGTGCAGATTTTAGTTTCATCTAAAGTACACCGTGTCTTCCTTTTAGAATCATCAGATGGAATGCTCCGTGAGGCACTAATTGGATATTGTTGTCCTTGAATCAAGTTTTCTCGTCCATCATCTACAATTTAAAGTTTCACCAATTCAGTGTCAAATCACGAGCTGTTGGTCTCCGAAAGGTATATTCCCCCTATTTCAAGTGACAAGTGAACTACACTGCTTAAAAAAAAAAGTTTATTGTGACACTCACACTCAAAATAAAAGCGTTTTAAATTATTTTCCACCTGTACTAATAAAAAAGAGAGCCCAGCAATAAAATCATCTGCGAAAAAAAAATTAGTACAAACAAATCTCTTAAATAATGCAGTGCCGCTTACTACTTTTATTAGTACACGGGTTCATACCGTGGGCCGTTTGCAGTTAGAGTAAAATATTTTGAAAAAGATGCGCGCGGTAGAGTCGGTGGAGGCTCTGGCATCCAGCCTGTCGCGTGCGATTAAAGAGGCACTTCTTTTTATACCCGCCCATGCGTTGCCAGCTGCCAGCCAAGAGCACCGGCCGTCCTCCTCTCTCTCTCGCTTCTTTCTTCTCCCTCTATTCCCGTGCCCCTCTCTCTCTCCTTCTTCCCTCTATTCACCGGCAGCCTCCTCCCAGAGCTATACGAAGATCCTCTAGGGCCGTTACGAGCTCGGCCGCGCCCTAGGCCTACGTCGCCGTGAAGTCCGTCCGGAAGCCGCGCCACACGTGCTCGCTCGACGACGCCTCGGCGGCGCGCCGGTCCGCGGAGCGGGAGCTTCTCGCTCCGCCGCGTCCAGGGCCACCCGCACGTCGTGCGCCTCCTCGACGTCCTGGCCTCACGCGCCCCGGCGACGGCATCTGCGAGCGCAGTGACCCGGCCTCTGTGCTCCCGACCTCA
>BCLG01003623.1:16110-38850 GCA_001602295.1 Zoysia matrella
AATTTTGTTTTTTCGCACCAAAAGTTATTAACACCGTTAGAGTCATTTAATGGACTTATAGCTCAATTGAGGTTGGCTGTGATGGCCAATCACAAAATCTGAAAATCAATGATTAAATCACAATTAGATTAAAAATTTATAGATGAAACACAATGGCCCCAATGAAAAAATAGATTTTCTTGGAACTGGGAAGAAAAGGTTTCAATAGAAGTTACAATAACACATAACCGGGAAGAAGAGATTCTAACAGAATTTGTGAATCACTTTCTAAAGTGATATACTATATAAAAATAAAATAGTAAAAAGAGCATATGAATTATTGGTTGTTATAGACTGGCTGATCGCATTCAAGATAGTCTGTTTGTTTGGTTGCATATAACAGGACAGGCTGAGAAAAGATGATGTTTTTGTTGTCCGTATAAGTCTACCGTGTACGAGATAAAAATAAAGAAAATAAATTATTTTAATTTTTAACTTGTGTAACCACACTCTAATAAGCTCTATTTTAACTTTATAAATCTTAATCTAATTTAATATATACTAATATACTTTAAAGTAAATAAATTATTTATTAATACTATCATTAACTGGGCTCCCAAAAATCTAGCTCCGAAGAAACGGAACTTATCATAGTATTTTAAACCTTAATCTTTATTAAAATATTTTAATATTATCAAATACATACTAATTAATTATTAATTATTTATTAATATTGCACCCCACGAACTTGCCTCAGCAGGAACAGAGTTTCCCACGTTCCCAGCAAGCCAGGCCCAGCAGCCGCGTTTGCACCAGCAGAGCCAGGCTCAATCAGCGATGCAGCGAACCAATCACTGGTTCACTGCACGCGAGCAGCCTGGCCAGCCTCCGTGCAGGCATCTATATTTTGACACAGTGAGTCTAAGCAGTAGTTTCAGGCTATATATTCCATCCAATAAGCTATATGAAGATCTATGTAACCTGCTGGAAAAGGCATATCTTTTGACCTTCCTGTTAACAATTAAAATTTTGCATCGACGTTTTTGATGGATCATGCATTGGAACGGAGAGTTTTATAAGTGTATTTGTTGCTAGATTTACATTAAACTATTTGAGCATGTTAAATAGAATTGTCATATTGAATTGACCAAATGTCATGCACTATTTACAAAACGAGCATACGGTGTCACTCAAAAAATTATAACAATATCAGCCGAACATAACAGTCGACACTAACAAGTCCCAATGGCCCTCTAATGTTACGACCCGATATTGTTGTGACCTCAACAGTGTCGGACGTAAGTGATATCATACTACGAAATGACATTAATTGCTAACATTACTCAATAGTGTCAATACCAGTAGACATCACGAGCAACCGATAGTACAAAACACGAAACTAGTATCGGTCATTGCTTACTCCATCCACATCGGACACTAGAAAAAAAACACTATAGTATCGGACAAACGTGATCTAACAAAAACCGACACTAATAATGAACATATTAGTATCGGTCGGGGTGATGTCAAGTAAAACCGAAACTAGGATCTTTTAGCAGTGTCGTTTTTTAGTATCATAGGTCAGACGACACTGCAATCACCTGTATTGTGTCGTTTATGATGATCTCAATATGTTCGACACTGGTAGTTCGTGTATAAATACTCATCCTCTTCCTCCCGTCGTGGCACTCTGTTCGATTCTGTTTCAGAGAGTGTGTCCGAACGTCGGTTGGAAAATTTGGAATACAAGGGAGATGGTTTTGATTCCGTTTTTAATTAAAAGATATTACTCCAGGAGGTAAATCCATGTCATCTTTAAAAGTTTTATGGTCTTATCATGTGGTTTTAATGTAGGTTTAAGACGAGATATCGTGAAAGGAGTTTGAAGTAGACCTAGCTTGTACATACGTAGATTTAGAGGAGGTTTTGTAGATCTCAATTAATTTTGTTGACCTCTAAGAGTATTAGTATATAGCTAATTAGCTAGATCTCTAGTTTACATATATAATAAGACCTACATTATGGTACGGGTGGGGGCATGAGAGAGAGTGAAAAATTAATTGTATATCTAGTTAATTGTATATCCTTCATATTATAATTTTTTCTCTCTTTATTTCTTTTTATATTAGTGATTTGTGAAAATGGAGGACAGATCTTGGATGTACAATGATGCCGGCAGAAATCTATTTCTATATTTCAAAAATGTCACTTTATTTGTCGAAGCCGCTAAGACTAAAAATGTACATATAAAAATAAATATATTATGGTGTCCATGTAAGAAGTGCAAGAATGTTGTAATGTTTGACACATTCGAAACAATCCGTGAGCACTTGTTGAAAAATAGTTTCATTGAGAACTATTCAATATGGACCGAACATGGAAAGACACAAGCGAATACACCAAGCAGTGAAGAACAAGAAGTTGGGATTGGATACAATATAAAGAGGGTAAGAGGTGAAGGTAACATCGAAGAGGCAAAGTCAGAAAGAAACAACACAGAACAGAGGGATGAAAGAAACAACGATGATTCTGATGTGTTTCATGAAAGTCACGATATTGAAGGCTTCGATGTCGAGGAACTGTTGCGCCACATTAGGTGCGAGAAAATACTGGAGAACAAAGCGAGAGGCTTAGATAACTTACAAATTTTGAAGAAAGCTTCGAAAGACCTTCTATACGCTGAATCAAATAGGTGTGATAAAGAATGCACAATATTGCAAACGATGCTTGATCTTCTCACACTAAAGGCCAAGTATGGGTGGTCAGACATCAGCTTCAGTGAATTGCTAGAGCTCTTAGCCAAATTATTACTGAAACCAAACAAGTGCCAACTACTATGTAACTTGCAAAGAAATTGTTGTCACCATTGACACTGGGCATACAAAAAATACACGCTTGTCCGAACCACTGCATATTGTACCGCAAAAAGTACGCAAACGACGTGAGATGTCAAGTGTGCAATGCCAGTTGGTACAAAAGGAATGATCAAAGTCACGATTCAGGTTCTGTGGATCTGCAAAAAGGAAAGAATGAGAGGAAGATGATGAAAAGCATTGTTAGCAGTCTGGATGACCAAGATGGTGACAAAAGAAAAGTTCCAGCACCTGTGATGTTGTACCTGCCAGTAATATATCGATTGAAGCGGCTATTCTCCAACTCTAGAGATGCGGTCTCTGATGGGCGCAAAAAGGACGGGAAGCTTCGGCACCTGGCCGATGCTCGACAATGGAAAACTTTTGACGTTAAGCATCTTAAATTTGCCAGAGATTCAAAAAACTTAAGGCTAGACTTAAGTACTGATGGAATGAATCCTTTTGATAAGATGACAAATCCACATAGTACTTAGCCAGTGATTCTACGCTTATACAACATACCTTCATAGCTGTGCCACAAGAGGAAGTATCTTATGTTAGCTATCCTTATTTCTGGTCCTAAACAAGGTGGCAATGATATAGATGTCTTTTGAGAACCTTTAATGGAGGATAAAAAAAAGTTATGGGAAGATGGGGTCCGTGTTTGAGATGCTTACAAACAAGAGAGCTTCACACTGTATGCCATGATTTTTGTTACCATCAATGACAATCCCGCACGCTTGACACTAAATGGACAGGTTAAAGTAAAGACAAGATGTTAGTATGTCTGGACCAAACCTCATCAATGTACCTTCCTTTCTCATATAAGTTGGTGTACATGCGACACTAACAATTGTTACCAAAAAAGCATAAGTATCGTGCAATGAAGAATCAATTTGATGTTACACAGGAGAAAGATTAGGCACCGATCAATCTTGATGGTAAATATGTGTTTGAATTGGTCAAAAATATCCATACCGTTTTCGGTAAGGCAGTGAAAGGAAAAAAAGAAGGAAAATAATAAGGTTTCAGGAGATGTTCTGTTTAAAAAACAATCGATATTTTATCGATATTTATCATACTGAAAAGATTGGAGATTGGCCATGCCATAGATACTATACATGTTGCAAATGGTGTTTTTGAAAGCACGATTGGTACCTTAGTGGATATCTCAGGAAAGACAAAAGATGGACTTAGAGCACGTAGGGACCTAGAAAAAATGGGAATAAGGCCAAAACTTCATCCTCAAATAAGACCAAATAGAAAGTATTACCTTCCATCGGCTAGCTTTACCCTCACACTTGAGAAGAAAAAAAATCAATATGCAAGCGTCTACGTGGTGTTAGAGTTCCCACATGTTTCTCATCGAACATAAAGAATCTCGTTTCAATGTCTGAGCTGAACATGACTGAGTACAACACGCATGACTATCATACCATGCTCACCTTTTTCCTTGCTATTGCAATCAGGGTTGTCAAACAACCATACAAAAAATAGCCGTCATACGAATGTGCCACTTCTTCAATGCTATATCCAAGAAGGTAATTGACATTGCTGAGTTGGAGAAGACACGTAAACAGATGAGGGAGACTGTGCCAATTCGAGAGTGCTTCCCACTATCTTTTTTTGATATGATGGAGAACTATATGATTCACATAGCAGATCAAATTTTTGTCTTTGACCCTGTTTATCTGCATCACATGGGTCCGTATAAGCGTTATATGTCTATTATGAAGGGCTATGTATGCAATCGTGCTCACCCTGAGGGTTCAATGATAGAGGATTACACAATTGAGGAGGTTTTTGAGTGCTATAACGATTACATGAAAGATGATAAACCAATAGGTGTGCCGGTGTCATGGCACGAGGGGAGGCTCCTAAGGAAAGGAACTAAAGAAAAAAAACATTCAATGATCAGAGTTTTGTAAGAGTTCGAGATGCACATTATAGCATCCTTCATCAGTTACATATTGAAGCGTCATACATCCAACAACACTTGCAACAGCTTTGTGAAAAAAATGAACATTCCACAGAGGTTAGGATCATGAAAGAGTACAAAAAATGTTTTACGTCATGGTTGAAGAACCAAAACCTCCTGATTGGTACAACAAAAGATGAAAAAATGATGCGTTTATTGGCCATGGTCCCTTAATGTTAGTTACATCATAGCAGGTCTATGACATCAATGGGTTCACATTTTATACCAAGGCAAAGGACGACAAGAGCCAACACCAAAATAGTGATGTTAGAGTAGATGCCGAAGAAAGTGAGGGGAATAAGAACTCATATATGGATGCATCAATAAAATTTAGGAACTCAACTATAGAACAACTTTACAGATTTATGTATTTAAGTGCCAATGGGTCAAGCACCCACTAGGTGTAGAGGTGGATGAAATGGGCTTCACCCTTGTGTCTCTAAACAACAAAGGTCACAAAGATGACCCATGGATACTCCCACAACATGTCGCAATGAAGCACATTGTTATCTCTGGACCCATGGATACTCCCACAACATGGTCACCTCATCAAAACGAGCCCGAACACAAGAAGAAGCACATTGTTATCTCTGGAAAACAAAGGATCATCGGGGTTGATAATGTCATAGATGATGAAAAATACAACCAGTTTGATGAGGTGCCCTTTTTTGCGAATACAGAAATGATAAATATCTTTGAAGCAAGCCTCAGTTATTCATCACTTGTTCCCTACATGCGCAATGATGGCGAGGGGAAGTTAGTTCAAGCTAAGTAATTAAAAAAGTCATAAGTTTGTTAATCGAATTATTTGTAATCTAATTATGTAATATTATATTATAAATGTGTCCTCTTGTTTTGTGATATTAAGGCTAATATTTTTTCCCTCCGTTCGAAGTTACTAATGTTCCATACGTTGTAATATATATTTTATATAATGAAAAAAGAAAGAACGTACAACAATATGTCCACATTAGACATTGCGCAGCCACTGCAATGTCCAATCTGGACATACAGTGTACATGCTTCCTCGAGAAATGACAGAAAGCTAGAGCTTATAAATCGGTCGACACTTGCAAGAATAGTCAAGGTGAGACTAAAGTACAAGTAATAGTGTCGGTCAAGTATAAAGTCAGCGGTAGACGACATTACATACAGCAATATTGTCGGTCCAAAATGACGTCAGCAGAAACAGCATTACAATGGATTATAGTGTGAGTCAGGTATGACATCACAATAACCGACATTAATGCTGCTCTGTCTCAGCACTACTCCACCTCCGTTCCAAAATACTCCCTCTCTTCCAAAATATTTATTAAATTACAAAATCTGTCCATATCCATGTCTTTTATAATTTTTAACTTGCAGTAATAATTTATACAAAATTACAGAACAAGCAAGACTATTATAAAATTTAACTTGTAGTATTATTATTTATAAAATTAGAAAATAAATTTACATCACTTATATACTATTATATAATAAAAAAAGAATGTAGAACAATATGACCAGGTTCGCAGTGGAGGTTGCGCAGGTTATGAGTTACCTCCACTGCCCACCTACCATACAATTTACACACTTTCTCGCCTACAAACAGAGAGCCAGAGCTTAGTTGGTCGACACTACAAAGTATAGTCGAGGTGGGACTAAAGTTATGTTACGTAATAGTGTCAGACAAGTATGACATCAGCGGAAATTGACATTACAATGGATAATAGTGTTGCTCCTGTATGACGTCAGTAGAAACTGATATTACAACGAGCAATAGCGCACGAAGGAAGTGGGCAAGAGACCCTCCTTGACCTAAAGGGAGCTGTAAACTCCTCAGCTTCAGCTTCTTCATAGCACCGTTCACCTTATTGAAGATGTTCGATGCCATGTCGGTTTGAAGCTGGAGAGACCCCTGCAAAGCGTCAAGATCATGGCGGAGGGACACTTGCAGAGCCTCTAATTCCTAAAGCTGCTTCTCCAGCTCCTGCACTCTCTGGGCCGCCATCTAAGAAGCGCACGGAGATGAAAGATGGTTCGAAGAGATGTAGAAGACAAGATGGTTCTAAGAGTGCAGTTGCGACCCCTTTTATAATCCTTGGACGAACTCCTCATATTCTGACGCTCCAGCTCCACGGAGCATTTCACATTCCGACGCTCCAGTTGATCCTTCTAATGGGACCGAGAGTTTTCAATATTATAAATGATAATATGTGATGGTCAATATAGAAACTAATGGTGTCGATCAAGTATGACGTCTGCATAAACCGACATTATAATAAACAATAGTGTCGTTCATATATGACGTCAACAGAAACCGATATTACAAATAGCAATAGTGTCGATCAATTATGATATCAGCTGAAACTGACATTAACGTAACTTACTTCTATATATAGGCGAGAATGACTAAGGTTTAGTTAGTACTGTTGGTCGGTGTGACATCACCAATAACCGACATTACAAGGACAACAGTGTCGGTGCTTTACAACTGTAGTGTCGGTAGCTACCTAATCAAAATTACAACATCACTCAGCAAACATAACTTAAAATATTTCAATTTTTTTAAGTACCAAATGTTCCATTATTTTGTACAATATTTTCTTGATGATAAGCAATCCTATTTCATTTTAGAACGTATTTTTTTATAAATTTTGATATCACTTTCAACCTACATTCAACATTTTCTTATACTCATAACGTATAGTGCCATATGATTGTAACCTATAGTTCCATTTGAACTAAAAATTTCATGAAAAGACTAAAAAATTCAAACAGATATTTGTCAGGTTCCTTACACAATGCAATTTACTAAAATCAAATTGTAGATAAAATATCATTATATACGTCGAGAAAAAATTAAAAAATTGTTAAACTTATTAACAGTGTCGGGCAAGATGACATCAGCTTGGACCGACATTGCAAAGGCCAACAGTGTCGATCGTACGTGACCGAAATTACAACGTCACTTAGCAAATATAACTTAAATTATTTCAAATTTTTTTACACGCCATAGGTTGTTTTCTAAGCTTATAAGCATTCCTATTTCACTTTAGAACGTATTTTTTTTATTAATTTTGTAATCACTTTCAACCAACATTCAATATTTTCTTATACTCATAATGTATAGTGCCACATGATTGGTAACCTATAGTTCTATTTGAACTAAAAATTTAATGAAAAGACTCAAAAAAATTCAAACAGAAATTTGTCAGATTCCTTACTCAATGCAATTTCCTAAAATCAAACTCTAAATCTAATATCATTATATACGTCTAGAAAAAAATATTAAAGAAATTGTTAAACATATTAGCAGTGTCCGCTAAGCTGACATCAGCAACAATCGACATTGCAAGGCCAACAGTGTCGGTCTTTTATTTCTGTAGTGTCGGTTGGACGTGACCGAAATTATGTCACTCAGCAAACATAACTTAAATTATTTCAATTTTTTTACGCGCCAAATGTTCCATTATTTTGTACAATGTTTTCTAGATGATAAGCATTCCTATTTCATTTTAGAACGTAATTTTTTCTTAATTTTGTAACCACTTTCAGCCTACATTCAACATTTTCTTGTACTCATAACGTATAGCGCCATAATGATTGATAACCAATAGTTCCATTTGAACTAAAAATTTCATGAAAATACTCAAAAAAAATTCAAATAGAAATTTGTCAGGTTCCTTACACAACGCAATTTACTAAAATCAAATTGTAGATCAAATATTATTATATACGTCAAGAAAAAAACATTAAAGAAATTGTTAAACTTATTAGGAGCGTTTGTAGTGTCGGTTCTCGTGACGTCATGGTCCCTGACATTGTTCCTCTTACTATATAAGCGGGCCTCCGACCTCGGCGCCCACTGCGTTTTCTGCTTCTGCTCTGGTCTTCCGGTGTCTCCTCTTCCGCTCACCCACTCCGAAACCCTAATGTAAGTACCCTCACCCATTCTTTTTCGGTAAACCGCCTCCCCTCCCCCATTCCAACAATCTGCAAGCTGTAAGTTGCATCCTCTCCCACCATTGTTCATCTCAATTCTTATGGCTTCGAAATGCTATATGACATTTTTGATGTATATATATATTATTGTTTAGTTTATGGATACATTGTAAGACCTTCTTTGACACAAAGGTAAAATTTCTGATTCCTATGTTTCTCCTATGAATTTGATCTGATTCCTGTGAAATTATTGTGCGAATCCTGTAAAATTGCTATGTGAATAACAATGTCGGTTTTATGACGTCAGTGACCGACACTGTTACCGTATAATGTCGGTATTGCTGACATCATCTGGATTATAAACATAATCTGGATTACCGACACTACTATGATCGACACTACTATGACACATGTCCTAAATTCTTTTATATATAAGAAGGTTGCTATTGCTATATGACATCTGAATTATAAAAATAATCCAGTATAATCAAATTTTAGGCACAATATATTTATTATAATAGTACTTTTCAGTTGTAGTTGTGCTCGATGATGAAAGCGAACTAAGTGATATAAGAGTGGCAGTATGGACCATATATATCTCGCGACTTGCGATATCGAATATGTGTTGCCATACGAGTCAAAGACCTTAGAGCGTTGGAAGACTATTAAATTGACAACCCGCACTGAGAGCAAAAGTCTTTCTATTTTGTACCCTCTTCTTTTCAATATCCATTCAGATACAATAATACATATTTTTCTATTTTTTAGTACACAATCTCTACAATGGAGGAAGTTGGTGCATCAACACATGTGGCTTCTCCTAAAAGCTCAAGTAGCTTATCTTTTGAAGAACCTCTCCCTATCCTCCTTGCGCAAAAAGGCAGCGCCTGCCGCAAGAAGACCTCGATTGCAATCCAACCGATGAGGTATTTGATAGTCAAATTAACAATGTTCATTTTAACTCAAACGGAAATGCCTTATATACCTCTATCTTTCGTAGCATATTCCCGCTCGAAGCACTAGATGACTTAATTTCACTGATGAAGAAGAAGCAACAGTGCTGACTGAGGACACGACCGCCCCCACATCATACACTTCACAGAAGACACGAAAGGGTGGTTCCAGGAAAGCCAACAAGCTACATGCTAGAATTTTTGCTGTAGAAGCTGTCGACCAATGTGGTGCGCCTGTGAAGCCAGAAGGAATCAACGTAAAATGGTGTAATGATTGTGGTATCTTAATAAGAGAAAATGTTAGAATTACATTTCATGATTGGCGTAGTGTCTCGGAAGAAAAAAAATGAATTGTGAGACAACTTGTGCGCAAAGTATCTTTTCCCCACAGATTGCCTTGACTATGCAAAAAAGCTTCTCTCTACACAATAGGAAGATGCATTCAGATATTTAGGATGAACCTTAATAAAGATTATGTTCGAATGGGTTTGACACCATTCAACAAGTTCGGTTTCATCACACTTGACGAGTGGAAAGCATTTGTTGAGAAGATGACATCTGAAATGTTTTAAAGAGTAGCGAGTCTTTTAAGAAACTGAGTAAAAAGAACAAGATGTGAGTGTTGCTGAGAAGCCTATTGATGACCTCTCTACACCTCAACCGACATGTGCTAAGGACTCAACATCTAGCAAGAGTATAGGTCATCAACTTCTATCAACTAGTATGTTAACCGCTAAAGTGTAGAACACACATTAATGTTTTATTTTACAATTCAAACGTTCCTCAAGGCTATGAGAGAACTATATACCTATGAGAAAAAGAAACTGATGGAGCACACGCCTCTCGGTGCCCAAAGGTCTTCTTGAAGGATCTTTGGATCTTACAGAGGATAATTTTTCTGAGTTCAAACATGGCATGTCACTATTACTGAGTCGAATGTTCAAAGAGAAGGACTAGATGATGCGTAGATTTCACGGGTAGTACGTATAAGCATGCTCTAAAGGTGTTCAGTGTATCCAAGCTAAGATTCCTAAAAAACTTTTTAAAACTATGCCAATAGATCTAAATGTGCCATTTAAAGACATGCATGCCCTCTATCGACTTAATAGATTGAATGCCACTCTTATAACCGTATGGTGCTTGTAAGTGTTTCGAACAATAATAACCTTATAGTTAGTCATACTATTAATTAACACCATAATTGACTATATATTAATTCATGTTTTTAGAATGTGCTTCCGTTGTGATGCGGATAAAAAAGTCGAGTACCTTAACTCAACAGCAATAAGCTAATCAGCGATCAACATCTCTATGAACCATCGTGACTTTAAAGGCAAGAGGAAGAATGAACAAAAGACGTACCCTAATATGTTGGTCAAAAATGCTAAGAATGATGTATCAACCTACATCCAAAATACGAGAAAGCTTGGGAATTTGACTCCACTGATCGTGAGAGGAGCACCTACAACGATTTCGTGCTTGATGCGTAATAACCTCTAATATCAGTTTAATTCTTAAGTGATCTGATATTCATAATCATGACACAATATTTCTTATCGATGACAGCGCTTATCGGTTCAACATCAAGCCTGAAGGAAAACACCATCCAAAACGAAAAGAAAAAATATCGTACAAAACACATTTTCCAGTACTTACTACACCATAATTCAATAATCTATATCACTATATTTTTATCTATATCTTTGAGACTTTTAACCTTTTTATTTGTTCCCAATGTGTGCAAAACAGGCTCCTGGCAGTGTGCATTGTGGCTACTGTGTGTGCAAATACATAAAAGCTTGCTCTGAAAAATACATGACATTCCCAAGGAAGATTATGTATAAAAAATGTAAGTACTTGTAGTTTTAGTAATATTGTTATATGCATTTTCAGACTGTATTGATATTTACATTTTAGTAATTACTAATTATGCTCTTAATATTGGCAGCCAGACAAGCAGGTGCAAGTGTCAGGAAGCTAATTTGATGAAGCCACACTCTATGACATTGCATCTCGGATGATCTGCTTCATTATGCATGAGTTTATTCATCCAATAGGTAAATATTATGAGTTTATTCATCCAATGGGTAAATATTATGACCTAAAAGGTGATGTGACAAGACATAAAGAACTTTCTAATTGGTGCGAGAAATATAATAATTCTGAACTAATTCGGTAAAACTTTGAGGCTGGGCAGAAGAGAATTAATGAAAAAACCAGAGTTGACCGAGCAAATGAAATTTTAGTTGTTAGTTCTACGTAAAGTATGTATATTCATGTATATGTGCAAATTAAGCTACCACAGTGGATAAACTTGTGTACATATGTGACTCTAAATATTCACTTTGTGAATACATTATCTTTGTCAATATATTTTATTAATCTATGTGACTCTAAATATTCACTTTGTGAATACATTATCTTTGTCAATATATTTTATTAATCTGTTATTTGTATTTAATTTGTGTTATTCAGATGACCCTTATTCAAATACATAGTTTTGTAACGTCAAAAAAATCGATACCCCTAATTTAGATAGTGTCGGCCATGTGACATTATAATATATGACATGAGAGTTCTGTAAATAATGTTAACAAAATTGATATCATTGAGACCGACACTGTTGGTAGTGAAAACAATGTCGGTTACATGATATCAACACAATTCAAACCACAGTGAAAATGGCAGTGTCGATTCCATGACGTCATAATAAACGACACTAATGTTAACATAAATCAATGTCGATCGTATGGTGTTAAGAGAGTGACACTGATGTAACTAATAACAATGTCGGCCAGATAATATCATGTTGTCTGACATTGCTGTTGCAGTTACTTCTGTCGATCAGATGATATCATGCTGTCCGACATTGCTCTTGTTGTTACAAGTGTCGATGATCAGATGATATCATACCGACCGACACTGCAGTTGTTATGGCTAGTGCTATCTCGTTAGCGTCATTTTGACCGATGCTGAAGACGCTGCTATCAATGTCGATCAAATGATGTTATTTGACCGACACTGCTAATTTGGTTTAGTGTCGGTTTCTTTGGATCGATATTGATTACCGTTTACCGCAGTGTCGCACAATTTGATCGACACTGCAGAACTTTATGATCCGACTTTGAAGGGGCTTTCCGTAGTAGCGATGTGTATATAGATTGAAAATAATAGAGTTATTTGAAAAATAGTGAAAGAAGAGTTCCTTTGAAAAATAGTGCAAATAGCTGGCAGGCATCTATTGTATAAACCGCAAATAACAAAAGAAACGCATAATTACTGAGAATAATATTGCTTGCAAATGAAACTTCTGATTGTTCATAATAAAAACCTAAAAACCTCTCAACAAAGCAATTATACCTTCCTGTCATTATTCGATTTATCAATACAACAAAATTAGTCAGCAAAGTAATTAACCCTAGGCTCAATCCAGATGGCTATCCAGGACGCGCGTCTAGGAGTTTGCGGACGCTGCTTGCCCAAGACTTGCAGCCATAGCCATGCACTCAGGACGCCTTGGGCGCACATCGTGGCTACTGGCAACCACTGCCTGTCGTCGCGCGCTCAGGACGCTGACGGCTGCTGCATGCCTGCTGGCCGTCGCCGCTCGCTGCCGTGCAGTCAGGACTATTTGCGTGTGCAAACCCTAAACTGCTTGCAAGGGCCTGTAGCGATGGACCTTGGTGCATGAATACAGAGAGGCCAAAGGCCTAATACAACTATTAGTCTAACAAGGGCAATGCGGCCACTCAACTCAGCAGCTGGCTACCCAGTGGCAGATCTAGGATTTCAATCATAAGGGGATAAAATAAAGCAATATGATGTACTAAAGTCAAGCAATACAAAGAAAATTCACCAAACTCAAGAAATACGTGCGATCGGAGAGATAGCAGCATAATGGAAGAGATGGTTACACTCTTATTCTCCTACTTAACGTGGGATTAGAAAAATGTGAACATTTCCTTATTCTTTTGGACAACTAGTACTCATATTTACTAAGGTACATAGTTAAGTATTAACATAAAGAGTATATATAATCAATTCTATTGCAAAAAAATTGGGGGGACAGGTGGCCCCCCATGCCACCCCCTAGAACTGCCTCTGTGGCCACCGCCCCATGTCAAGCACCGCGCCCGCTGTCGCCGCCTCCTCCGACAGGGCAGTCCAGCTCCAGCACCTCCCTCTCTCCTCCTCCTCCTCCAGCAGTTCATAAATAAAGTTCCATTTGGAGACTTGGCCCTTCGCAACTCATGCACAAGAAGGGTAATTGTCTCATACATATGCTTTAGCTTTTAGAGCAAATTCCTTATTCGCCCTCAAAAGTTTATCCATTTCTTTATTTGCCCTCAAAATTTTCCATTCCCTTATTCGTCTTTATTCTTAATTTTTCTTCCCTAATTCGTCCTAATTGATATATAATAATAGATTTTTATCCATCTAAGTTGAAAAAGACCAAAATACCCTTAAAACTAAGAGAAGTAAAATTTGATATTCTTAAACATGTATGTGACTACATCGAACATAACAAAAAAAATAATTTCAAAAATATATCTTCATATGTTCATATGTTTAAAATCATTTTTTATGTAAACATAAGTGTTTAAAAATATCAAATTTTACTTTCCTTAGTTTCAGGGGTATTTTGGTCTTTTTCAACTTAGAAAACATAAGTGTTTAAGAATATCAAATTTTACTTCCCTTAGTTTCAGAGGTATTTTGGTTTTTTTCAACTTAGACAGATAAAATAACTGCTATTATATAATATTTAGGGTGAATCAGAGAAGAAAAATTAAAAATGTGGGCGAATAAGGGAATTTGAAAATTCTGAGGGTGAATAAAGGAATGAATAAATTTTCGAGGGCAAATAAAGAATTCTCTCTAGCTTTTACCTGCAGGCTGCAGCAGTCTGGTTCCCCTAAAGTATTATTGTGCTTGCTTTGGTGTGCAACTCATGCACAAGAAAGGCAATGGCCTCGTACCTATGCTTGCTTTGGCGTGATGCGAGTAGACGCGCATGCGGTCTGCCATATGCAATGCTGCATGTCAAATTCTTATAGTAATTGCGAATGAAAAAAAAAAGATTTTCATGGAACTGGGAAGAACACTACAACAGGAGTGCTGGATCAACAAACATAAATCATCAAACGAACACTGCATTGCTGCTGCTTGTCAATTAACATAAGTCAGCAAGGTCTAAAGGACCAGGATCATCAGAACCTATGGGATCATTAAGATTTTCTATCGTTGAAACAGTATATGCCTAATCCATAAGTGCAAGAAACAATAAATCATAGAAAAATAAAATAGCCTTAGGCATTATGCAGTTTAGAATTAGATAATTCATCCAACGCTTCCAGCTTAAATAATTCTAAATATAAGATAACCTCAGGCACAGTGCTCTTTTGGACTGTAGATGTACTGCTACCGATGAGAGTTCTAGAGCATCTTTCCGCTTTTTCCAATGCCACCACCAACCCTGAACAAATGTTCAAACGAAAAGATCATGACAGCCAAAATTGGAGTAATGATTGACTCAGTAAACGGAAGAATGTCTTACAAGGAGCAGTTTGTCGGTGGAGGCCACAAATCAGCACCGCAGCACAGCACTGGAAGGTCTTGTTCCATCACCAGTAATGCCCGCACCACCATCTCGTCCCTTGCATCCTTTGCCTCTTCACACATCTCGCACACCCTCTCACTTGCACATGAGAGGCGTACGAATCAGTAACATACACGGCGCACAAATCGTACGCCCTGGCCGGTAAAATCCATGGAACCCTAGGAATTGGGAAAAAGCGATGGGAAATCCAAAATTAAAAGATGCAGGCAGCAGACGTTGTGGCCTTCCTGCCGAAGTAGACAAGCATGAGATGCAGGCCCCTCCGGGACAACGCGGTAAGCACCGCCGTGCCATCGATGGTGGGAGCTTGCTCGCGCTTTTCTACGGGCTGGGGAGAGGGGCTCGAGCGGTGCTGCGGCGCTGTGGTCCAGATGCAGGGCGTGGGGAGGTGGAGGACGAGGGGACGAGCAGTGGGTGGCCTGCAGGAAGGCAACACTGCCGAGAGAGAGAGAGAGAGAGAGAGAGAGAGAGCAGGTAGGCGGAAAATGGCGGAGATTTGGGGCTCTTCAGCAGCACTGGGTTGAACGTGCCGAAGTGGGTAAGGGGCTGATTGGTTGGGTGTTGGAGGCACCAACCTGTCTTTCCGCGTGCATTAATTTGTGTTCGTCCGCTGCACAAGCGTTGAAGTTAGATGCAGCACATGCAAAAAGCTTCTTCAAGCTGCACCTGAAGAAACGAGATTCAAGTCCGTTTCTTCGGGGCCTGGCTCGCGAAAGTCTGGCCGGCCAGAGCCTGGCACAGGGAAACGTGAACCAATTAATTTTATCTCCGTCAGGTTCTCTAAAAGTGATGTTTTAAATTAATTTTAAAGATTCTGTAATTTTTATTTTTAAAATTTTTAATAGTTTTGTTCTAAAAGTGTTTTGAAACTAATACTTTATAATAGTTTTTATCTTTGCGGTAATTCATACCCATCATGTTTGAGACTCAACGAAGTTGGGCACAGGGACTTCGCCGGCGAGAAGTTTGGAGTATCAGAAACCACATGTTAGAAGTGGCGCAGGTATAAACCAGTGTGCCAAGCACTAGTTTTAGATGCCCGGCAAAATCAGCGAGCTCCACCCTTTGCCAGTAGTCATGACTGTCTCCAAAGTTGGCATTGGAGATGATAAGCAGGGGCTTCTTGCCTAGCCCCCACAAGCTTACCGACACCGAGCACCACACCAACGCGAACACAACGCGAACATGAACACCCTAGACACCTTGCTCACAGCATCCACGACATGTTGTTGCCGCCTCCTGAGGATGCCGACAAGCCAAACTCTTCCACGACGCCAGCTGCAACACGTCGTATTCAAAGAAGATGAAGCAGAACCAGTGCACACATATGGCTTCGATGATCGATCAAGGGTGGAGACAAGCCACGACCATAGTGGACGTCGAGCTTGAAGATGGCTGTCTTTGGTTCAGAGTGGCAATGATAAAATACACGGCTAGATGACGACAAATGATGGTGGAGGGTTCGGGAACTAGGTGGCGAGGTTCTATGGCTACATGGCAAGCTCCGGTGGTGGGGTGGATAGCTTGGGTGGCCAGAAGGTATGATCAAGCTAGCGGCAAGAGTGGTAGTTGGGCTCCTCCCAAGCACAAATCATGATAATTGAAGAGGTTCCGATAGAGGTTAACAATATAACATTGGAACCGTGAAAAAGAGTTTCTAATAGAAGTTACTATTGAATTGCATGTATCAACCAGTTAACCCCTAAAAGCTTAAGCTAATGGAGAAAAGTGGGCAATTCACTTATACTCCAACACTCCCCTTCTCACATGCAGTTCGCGTTAGCGCAAACGTGAAATAGGAGCAAGCTACAATTTATTTTAATAAATTGTGCCTGCTAGGATTCGAACTCGAGACCTCTAGCTCTGATCTCATATAGAGTTGCATGCACTAACCAGTTGACCCTCAAAAGCTTAAGCTGATGGAGAAAAGTGGGCAATTCACTTATACTCCAACAGTTACGACTTTCCCCCAGCTTCACCCTCAACTCCATCACCACCACCCTCTCCACCTACCCCACCTCAGTTTCCCATTAGGCATTGAGTCAACTGATTAATCTGCTTATCACACTGCCCCGAGCACACACAAATCCTAAGATAAAATAAAACGCAACCAAAAAGATGAAAAAAAGCTCTACATCTTATGTGGGAAACATGTTGGAGAAGTTAGTGATTGAGAGGTCTCACATGAAGGGTAGCTGATAATGCTGCTATGCACTTTTTTCACTGTGCAATGAGCATTGTATTGTTTAAAATATTAAATCTATTTACCAAAAAGTTGGCAGATTGATAATGCATTCTGTAAGATGACAAACACTAACTATGACTCACAATTTGATTTCCATGGAAACGCAGGGGCTTGGGGCTAGTTGAGTTCATAGGATAGATGAGTGGTGGTGTGTATTGGAGGGGCTCCCTCTAAGGTGCTGTTTGTTTCGGTCCAATGCAACGTAATCGGATTACAGATGTTAATTGACATAACAGAATGAGTAAATAAAGATAAGATAATTTAATGCAATGAAATCATCCATGAAAACTTATTGAACATCTCAAGGCGAAACAAGACTACTGAGAATGCAGGGACTGAAACAGCAGCGAAAACAACTAGCGGAAACAAACACAAAGACAATCCTCCTCCACAGGCAACTCGAGTGCAGGAGCGAACCTCGAACCATGGTTGAAAGCAGATGAGAACGATCTTCTAGCTGAACTCTGAAAAAGAAGGACGTGAAAAGCCGTGAGTACGTGCGTACTCAGCAAACCACGCGCTACCTAGCAATAATGTATGCAAGCAAGAATAGTTTCAAAGTTAAAGCTGGCTCAAGTGCTAAATGCAAATTTAAATATTTTATTTCATAGATGCAAGAAGTTTTATTTTTAAAACTATCAAAATTTATTATATTTCCGCGCAGGAATCTCCGTTATCCCGAACGAGGGTTTATTTTAAATGCTAGTGTAATCTCCACACTGGGTCACAGCTCAAAAACCGGAGTCTAAAACATTTTAAAATAGAGGTAGAGGGAAGAAAACAAAACTACTCATCAAGGAGTATGTTTTAGGCAGTGTCCTTCCAAAAGACGTGGCAATGCGTATTGACAGTAACTCTGTAGAGTGTATGCACCTGGACCCACGCGATGTGACATCATACCGAGAACTATGGCTACAGTCCACGTATAACAACTACATATGACCCATCCATAAGCTTTAACTGACGTTACCCGTCCTCTAGGATAGGGATCCTAGTCGCCTACGCTGTCGGGTATTGGAGCTGTGAGGAGCCTACCACTAATCAGGTGGGGTACCTCGATTTCATGTGGAGAATCGCAGTACAACCCACGCTAACATAACACCGCCAGTCCATGGGTAAGCAACCAGTCTCGGCAAGCTTCAAGATCAAGCTAACTGCCTATACAAAATCACGTGGTGTGCATGGTTGGCTATTGAGAGTATAAAGCTCGAAGGACTCGATTTTTAATTGTCGAGACAGGCGCTCTCTTCAACCTCAACTTCAACAACCAACAAATCTCCCAGAAGGTTCATATCTGGATCCTCCTGTTGTACCCGCAACAGGTACACCTATAGGGACTTTCTAAAAGTTCCTCAGCTCCTCATATACTAGCTTACCCCCGCTAAATAGTATGTATAGAGTTATTTACAAAACTCACACGTTTAAATCACAGTTCAAAAGTA
Source organism: Zoysia matrella (assembly GCA_001602295.1). Taxonomy (NCBI): domain Eukaryota; kingdom Viridiplantae; phylum Streptophyta; class Magnoliopsida; order Poales; family Poaceae; genus Zoysia; species Zoysia matrella. The sequence goes on from BCLG01003623.1 coordinate 35,107, forward strand.
TTTAACACAAATTCTATTTTTATAGTGATAAGTGTGAAGTCAGTAAATATATGTAACTAAACATAGCTAAGCATAGAAGTAAAATAATAGTACTAAAGCAGTCCTATAGCTTATAATATATGGAACAATAAATAGGCACGGCTTGAAAATGTTGCTAGCATATTTTAAAACAGTTGGCATGCAAATTATGATTTCAAACAAAACATGCAATTTAAAAACTGAGCTTAAAGTTTGGTTAAGGAGCGCGGCTTGCTTTAAGAGTCGACATCCTATCTGAGATCTAGGTCTTTGTGTAGAACCGTCTTTAAATCCTCAGCAGCAACTTTTTCAACTGGACAAACGGCTCGAAAAAGGGTGAGACACTAGTTACTCAGCAATTTAAATTTGAATAAATAAATTTAAATTTAAATTACAAGACTAAACATTTCAAACTCGAATCTCGTGAAGAGCTCAACAAGACGCAATTAACGAAATAACTTAGAAAAACTTTGAAAATTAAACGGAACTCCTCTTGAACTCCCGAAGATTAAACGACCAAAAGAATTTCAGAAATTAAAAATATTCTGAAATTCCCCTTCGATCCAGCCACTGACCAGACAACCAATGAACGGTTGGTTAACTCCAATAGCTTTAACGGTGCTCAAGTTCCAAGATTTATTGCACTATCATTACTTTATTCCTTTTCTTAACCTCTAGCCACTGGATTGTAGTACAAAATGAACGAACGGCTCTGCACGCTGCTCACCCTTCACTACTCTCTCCATTTCACACTAGCAGGCCACACCAGATTCCAAGGTGCCCAAAACTCCTCTGCGCACAGGACCATGCAGCTGTCCTCTTCGCCACGGCTCCTTTCTTAAACTGATCTTTACTTTTCCATTACCGCAAGACGCTACAGTCCAGAGCTCAACCGGTCAAGTCGACTGCAGCGCCAGAAGCTCTGCTCCTCTACCAGCTGCATCGCCTGACCACCATAATCTACCCAGCGCAACGAAGGAACTAGCAGGCTCGAGACCTCGGTACTCCAGGACGGCAGCCACCGAACAAGTTCACCGCTAAAAACTGCGCTCGAAGCATCGACAAGTCTGGGCACAGCACGCCTAGAACACGAACTAGCGAAGATTACCGGCAACTACCGAATACTACTCACAAGCGACACTGCTAGGAGCACACAACAATCTGACTAGTACTAGCACCTAAACTCTACAAGGTACGCGACTTGCTAGGAACTCAGACAGAGGACGAGAGGGCTCTCACCATAGGTCAAACGTCAACTTGCTGCTGCGCGGCCTTGAGCTCCCCAAGACACTGCAGATGACTTAACAGACACTGGAGATTCTTGGCGTGATGACAGGAACAGAGCTCGACTGCCTTCCTTCTCACTTGACTCAACTGTTAGAATAATGAGTAAATTTCATAAAACTACATATTATTTGATGAAATTATCATAAAACTACAGCTTTATAAATGTGTATCACAAAACTACACATTTTGTACATTATTGTATCATAAAACTACAGATTTATAAAAGTGTATCACAAAACTACAAATTTTGTTAGCTGTGACATCCCGAATATTAGGACAAGTTTAAAAATGCGTAATTCAAAATTTTTCTAACTTTCACCCTAACGTTTTTCTTTCCACTTATCATATTTTTCTTTTCTTTCCTATTTCAAAAGGCAAAAACCTCACTAAATTTAAAACTTATCTAAATTGAAGATTTCAAAATATTAAAATTTGAGGTGTGACAAGTGATTGAGCCCCTTTTTGTTTTCTTTTTCTTATCGTTTGTTTTCTTGTGTTCTTTTGAATTTCAAACTTATTTCAATCCTTCAAATTCTAAATCCGACAAACTTCTCTGAAATTGAAATTCATTCAACTCCTTTGAACCCAATGCTTGTGAGTTCCTATCTTATCGAATTTCTTGAATTCCAGACCCGCGTAACTCCCTTGAGACTTATTTACTTCATTCAAATTAATTTACCCCATTCAAATAGCCATTTATCCTCCGAATTCCGTAGAATAAAATATATTCAGAATTTGAAGATAATCCTAAAACAAAAGTTGTTCATCTTAAAAAGTACTTCAACCCTGCAAAATTTCACGTTTATCGGAGCTCGGCAAGTTGACCTTTTGAAGGAAAAACAGAAGGCTGTTACAGAAATTCCGAGATAATCCAGAAAATGGAAAAAAATCCGCGGGTCCCGCCTGTCAGCGCCTCCACCTTTCTCCATCCCTATCTCCTCCTCTCTTGTCTTCTTCCTCGCGCTGCTGGCACGGACGCCCACACGCACTGCCATGCGCCCATCCACGCGCGGCACCTGCGACCGACGCCTTGCCACGTGCTCCTCCACGCAGCTCATGTGCCCTCGATCTAAGCCCCAATCTTCCTCGACGTCATTCGCTTGTGTTGCCATGCGCCTGAGCCGTGCGCCGCCATGTCTGACGCCTTCTCTCCGACGTCGTCTACCCCTAGCCCCTCTCCGGCGCATCCGACCCTGCAGGGAGCTCTTCGGCGCTACCCTCGTGCTTCCCGGCCAGAAGCCCGAGCTCCATTGGCCGCCGTGCTTCCTGCCGCCGCGCATCCCCACGGCGTGCCACCCTCTGCTCGTCGATGGCACGCTGCAAAGTCTCTTCGTCTCATCCGAGCTCGTCACGTGCACCACCACGTCGCCCACTTGCGCTTCTGCTGAAGCTTCGAGTCCCTCCGCCTCTCCCGCGCCCTGGCGTCATGAGCCGCCGTCGAGCCTGCGAGCTTTCCGGTGCCGGCCCCTCGCGATGACTCCCCAACACACCTGAGAACATGGCTAGCTTCAGTGCACCGCCCTGCCCTTCTCCCGCCCAGAGCCCAGCTCCCCAACCAGGCTAGCCGCCTCAGCGCCGCCGGCATCCACGGCGGAGTGCGAGGACCGGCCCCCTGCTATGGTCCATCACATTTTGGACAGGGGAGCCGAAGGTAACAAGTTACTTTGCAAAGAAGCCCTCTTATTCCTTTAGAATTTGTCAGTCAATTTCCTCAGCCATGTAGTACTCGATCAAATCACTGATTGGTCCTCCGGGAGTTTTTGTTATTTACAATTTAGTCATTCTCACCGTTACAGCAAAGCTCCTGTACGGCTCTGGAATTGCAGAAACACCGACACCCACACCACGAGGGTTGGACACGGAAATCGGCACGTGTCCAGGACACAGTTGCCACCCGACCCCTTCACACATGTCCTAGAGCTCGGACACGGGCACGTCACAGTTTTCACGTGTCCACGTGTCCACGGACACGTCACAGTTTTCACGAGTCCACGGACACGCCCCAGTTTTCCCGTGTCCACGGACACGTCACAGTTTTCACGTGTCCACGGACACACCACAGTTTTCCCGAGTCCACGGACACGTCACAGTTTTCCCGTGTCCACGGACACGTCACAGTTTTCACGTGTCCCCGAGTCCACGGACACGTCACAGTTTTCCCGTGTCCACGAGAAACCCCGAACTTCCCGTGATCCTCGAACTTTTCGTGATCCCCGAACTTTCCGTGATCCCCAAACTTTCCTGTGAACCCTAAACTTTCCCATGATCCCCGAATTTCCGTGATCCCTGAACTTTCCGTGATCCCCAAACTTTCCTGTGAACCCCGAACTTTCCCAAGATCCCCGAATTTCCATGATCCCCAAACTTTTCGTGAACCCCGAACTTTCCGCGAATCCCGAACTTCCCGTGAACCCCGGACTTTCTGTGATCCCCGAACTT
>BCLG01003624.1:20115-37100 GCA_001602295.1 Zoysia matrella
GCGTCCGCGTGCGTGAGCACCGCCACGACGCCGGCGCCAGGCGCCGTCACGGGCCTCGCGGCGCGCGCGGGCAGAGCGAGCAGAACCAGCAGCAGCGCGGGCACCCACCTCTTGGTCATTGCTTGGTACTACGCGATTACTGGAGCTTGTGCTGGGATCGCGCTGATTATCTATGCCTGACGAAGCACGCGTCTGGTTGTGATTCACAGACCAAACCGGAACGGATTGGACTGAACAGTTCGCTGGGACGGACAGTGGTTAGGCGATGTGCCACTGCCCACTGATGCCTACTTCTCGGCGGAAGTCAGTACAACGGTTTAGCAGGAGTAATAAGCAAACACGACCGTAAAAAACATGCTGCAATTTGCATTCGTATAAAATTTGGTGAACAGCGTGTCGTTTGACCTCTCCACGGCTGCCCCCTGGAAGCAGTAGGAACTATAGGTGTAGCCGGGTGTACTGTGTGCATGTGAAGCAAATTGTCAAGGACCTAGGGCGGTAGGGCCGTCAACTCGTTTAATCATGTCACATTTGGCTATCGCATGTTCACTGAAGCAGACATTCTATGTAGTAGTACTTAGTAATACTATCATACCTGAGTTTTTTTTTCTTTTTTTTTTGAAAGGGACCATTCATGAAAAATTCAGAACAAAATTTCTCTCCGTCGTTTTGGGTGGAATTAAGAAAAATAAAAAATATGAGATATTTTGAAAATGAAGAGGAGAGAGATAAAGTGAAAAAAAAGAATAATTTATAATTTGAAACAAATTGAAGAACGCAGAGTGATTTATAATTTGTAAGGGATGTAGTATCAAATAAGCAGGACAATACCTTCAAGGCAAACAAACGAAGGACAAGGAGAAAGCTACAAGAAGGAATCTGATTGGGTGCTACCACACACAGACACAAGCGTTGCATGAACTGAAGTACACAACCGTATTGCATTGGACGGTGACCTGATCCTCCGAGCTCCTCTGCACTGCTCGCTGCCTATTGCTTCAACAGCGGGAGAACGAGACCGACCACCAGTCGTTCGTTTTCGCAACCCTGAAACGACTCCTCCCAAAAGAAAGCTTATCCTGACAGAGACCACCATCACCAGCTCGCTGATCTCCGGACAAAAAACCGTCCAGTGAACGGTAGTTTTCAGCAACTACCTGGCCGCGGAGGCGTCTTTGTCTGCACCGGAAATCGCATGGGGTCAACGGGGGCGGTTAAGCTCCTTTTCCCCGTCACCTCGTAAGGATAACGAACAGCCGTAATTCTCCTCTCTCCATGGTGTAAAAGCATCTTGCCAGAATTCAACCACCCCGACTGGAGTTAGGCGAAACTATTCCTGGAATCGAGCTGGTGATGACGAGGGAGCGAAGGGGCTCACTCGGCGACACCGACCGCGCGATAGGCCGGTGCAGCCGCAATGATGCCGGCAACACATCCTGGTAAGTGTGCCTTCAGACCCTTCAGAGGTGGATCCTGATCATTGGTGTGGCATCTTCAGAAGTAATCCTGTACCTGCAGCACGCTGAAACCCACTGATGAAAATTTCACCCATTCGACAATGGAGGAAAGGGTTACATACACAAATGGTTGAACCAGTATTCCTGTTCAATACAAGTACAGCCTACAGACTCTGCACAGGAATTCACACTGGAACTACAAAACTGAGTAAAGAATGAAAAGGAGGAAGATCAAACATGGTTGACTCATCAAAGACGATGCTCGCGTGACACTTCCGGATGGGGCGTTTGTAGGAGATACGTTGGATCCTCCTGGCGACGATGAGCCAGGAATAAAACCGCCTGCCTCTCCAGGTCCTGGCGCAGGTGCTGGAGAATATGATCCATGGTTTGCTGCTGTAGGCAGCGCCGTGAGAGGGGGAAATTGATGTGGTCCTGCATTGATGATTGAAATTATTGAGAAAACAAGAGCCAATAATGACTTACATATGATGCATCATATAAGGCAAATGAAATATCTGTGAAATAGACTACTACTGACGGATTGCCCACTATTCCTGTGCCAGGATGCTTTGGCAGCCAAGAATAAAGATTCAACTATCTAGATCATGTTGTTTGATCAAATTCCAGGAGAACTTGATGCCCTGACATGGCAATCATAATAAAAATTGTATTGCAAACTCCTCGTAAACCAACGGAAAATTTTATTTCCTCGCCTTTTTCTTTAAGATAAGAACTGTGAATGTATTCACTGAAACATAATGACCAAGTGGGTGAACCACTAAGCTCCTTCTATCCTTCTATTAGTTAAAGGGGAACCATTTTAGGTCTTTTGTTAAACGGCCTAAACGGTTAACTGTTTCATACAGTTTATGAAAACATGCCTTATAGGTTATAATTAGACAGATCTCAGTGAATCTTTCAAAAGCAAACTCTAAAAGGCTCAATAATTGCATTCAAAAGGAAATTTTAATAAAGTACCAAAACTAAATGAATTTGTATTTACATAGCCAAATATATATAGTCACTAAAGTGAAGACAACAAAAAATTACCTGGGCATGTGGGTTGAATACCAGAGGATAGACTGCACAAGCAAAGTAATATGAGATCATCTTTATGTTTTTATGAGATCCAGACAAAAAAAATGGAAACTTATAACGTATGTTTTTCTTACGATGTTGCAATGGTTCCATTTACATAGCCCGCATAGTTGCAAGTCGATACACTGCAGCCACCACTGGTCGGTTGTGCAGTCACGTTACCAATAATTAGGCTGCTATTGGAGCACTCCATACTTGAACATGACGCTGTTAATGAAGCTGGAGTGCAATACAAACTGGTGCATAAGAAATGAAAGAAGAGTTATGATCCAAAAAAGGATAAAGGCAATAAAACTATATTGAATAAAGGATTTAAATAAAAGGGAAAAAACTTTACTTGAGATCTGCTGGCCCACAACTGCACTCCACGCAGTTACCAGCGGTTAGTCCGTAGGTCCCATTTGCCACAAGAAATCCATAGTCTGAAGCTGAGTTAGGAAATGCTGATGCACAAGCTGATCAAGAAGGAAAAAAAATGCATCATTAGAAAGAAAGATAGAATCAGCACCGATACAGACAAAGCAAGAAAGTATCCAATCCATCACTGTGGAACATTAAGGACCATGAAGGATGAGCATCCATAAATGTAAGAGATCATTCAATAAAAATTATAAAAAATATCTAGTACCACCGAACATTTGTTACACCCTCCATTTATGTTTTAAGGTCTCCTTTAGAATGGAGGAATTGTGGAGGGATTTGATACCTATCAAGCCCTTTGGAACATAGGACTGCATGGGGGAAATTCCATAGGATTAATTCCTTCATTTTCTGGAGGATTCTAAACATGAGATCAAACCTCATGTTAGAATTCCTTTAAAAACTCCAATGCATAGTGGGTCTATCTCACTCCTTTTGTCTAATAAACTCTCCCAGATGATGTTTTCCTGTGCTACATCCAAACAACTTCTTTAGAGAAATCTTTCCTATACGATTTCATATAGCATCATATTGCAATCTAATTCTTTTGCTACTCCTATGCTTTGAGAATCCTGTGTTCCAAAGGAGCGCTCAATTTTCATTCTAGATCTGGGCATGAGTATCAAGAAGTGAACAAGGTACTCCTATGGTGCATAGGAAACAAGGAGAGAGATAGAGATATAATTGGATTCCTAAAAAGAACAGTGTATTGGGAAGTGAGAATGATTTCTATAATGGAACAAAATTCAAATCCTACAAATGACCATAAAAAATGAACGGATGGAGTATATAGCTGAATTCACTGATAGAATGTTTGTTAAATTCATGAATTGTGGCATGTTTGAACACTCAGAAGTCACAAATGCAAAATAGTTATGTATATTTTTTGCAACTTGGCAGCAGCTGTGGCTTGTCCCAACTCCCAACCATTTTATGCAGTGGTTTAATAGTATTTCTGCATCCCACATTAAACGTTGGCATTGCCATAACAAGCTGTAGACATACGATTAACATCAAATTGCAGGTTTGCAGAACTACTGACAAAGGTATTCGTCAACAAACATTTCAATCATTTTTTGATGGCCTGCTGTTATATGTAGTCTGAAGGAGTGAAATGCTGTAACTAATTGAATACTTAACATCCAAAAAAAACTTAAAACCGCGTTTGGATTTAATTAGTTAAAAGATGGGAATGTGTCCAAGTTATCCATTTGGTGTCTGCTTTGATCAGAGACGAAAATGATTCCAATCTTAGAGCCATCCAACACGAGGTTACCTGGTAAAGGGATTGCAAGGATGTCACCGGGCGCGACGATGGGGCTCCCCATAGCGTTCACATTGCTGATATCCGTGACGGTGGTGGCGTGGCTCGCGGCGATGGATTGCACGGTATCCCCGACCCGCACGACATAGGAGAGGTAGATGGCGGGGAGGTTGTTGTCGGTGGAGTTGAAGCATACGCAGGGAAGCGGGACGACGAGCCTCTGGCCGGGGTCTAGCGGCGCGTCGGGGTCCTCGGCGGCGAGCCCGTTGGCGGTGCGGATCTGGTCGGTGGACGCGAGCCCGGCGAAGACGACGTCGGCGATGGAGGCGAGGGTGTCGGCGGGGCGCGCGGCGTAGCGCACGGAGACGGACTTGCGGACGCCGTCGGCGCAGGCGCATGCGGTGGGCACGCGGAGGGGCAGCCCCGCGGGGAGGATGCGGTTGGCGGAGCCGGGGGAGGCGAAGTCGAGCGCGTTGGCCGCGAGCACCGCCGTCGGTTCGGCGTCGAAGAGCGCGGCCACCTCGGACACCTTCATGTCCGCGTAGAGCGTGTACCCGAGCAGCGCGGGGCACGTGTCCGCGCTCGAGCACGGCTCGATCGTCGTCTTCGCCGTCGCGCCGCGACACGCGAGGATCACCACCAGAAACGCGGCCGCGGACGCCGCCGCGGCGGACGTCGGCCTCGGCATTTGAGCTGGGGTGGTTTAGGGTTCGGGCTTCTTCGGGAGCCGCAGCGGACGGGGAGTGGAGCTCGCAATCGCCGCTCGGCGCGGCGAGCTCGGGAGCCAGCTGTGTGGGGAGTAGGTGAAGAGTGTGGAAGCTTGGAAGGGCACGGAGACGTATGAGATCTCAATGACTAGTGGGGTAGGGTTTGTGGGGCCCGTTTATCGGTGAATGAGTAGTCACTGTGGTGAACGTGGGAGAGAGATGGCGACGCTGCCTCGCAGACTGTTCGCGCTTGGAAATACGTGGCGCTGTGCGCCGACCGGGAGACATCCGTCTCGTGACCCGGTCGATGACCTGTGGGACACAATTGGTCAAGTGTCCTGTTGCGTCCAACGGTAACATTGCCAATCGGGCAGGCCTCCCATGCGTCACTGGCCTTCACCCTGGGCACGACCCAAAATTGGGAACTATTGGGCTGAATGCCCCCAGTTTCCATGCAAAAACCCAAATTTTTTTTTCTGAGCCCTTCTGCATCTCATTTTGTTTCGCATCTCGAAACGATTGAACAACCTTTTTTTCTACAGGGGATTGAAATAAAGTTATATATTCGGCAAAGCTAGAACTAACAAAGCAGTTAATTTAAATAGTTGACAAACAAGATGTTTTTTTAGTTTATTCTAAAAAATATTGAACTAATAAGTTGTGAAATAAATTTATTATTTGACACAACTTATATTTATTTTTATGAATAAGCTGTAAATTTCAGGGCCTAAGCAGTTAAAAAATAAAAATGAACGACTCATCCGTCTCGAAATAAGTAATATTTTTTACTTTTTTAAATCGTCTTATGATCATTCGTTTTATTCAAAAAATTTACGAAAATACAAAAATAAACAAGTACTTCTAATAATAAATTATTTCACAATAAAATAAATATTTTTTCACAAATTTTTTGAATAAAATAAATGGTCAAAGGGATATATTTACAAATTTAATACAACACTTATTTTGAACACTTAAGACGGAGAAAGTAGCAAACAGTACTGTTCACAAGATGTCGGTGCGTAGTCATGACGGATGCACACGATCACATTTACATACGGCACATAGGCAACACTCAAGATAGCCAAAGCTTTTTGCATTCAGAGAGAGTTCATTCCCGCCGAGCAAACAATGCTGCTCGATCGAGTACATCTTCAGTACCCGAAAAGAATGGTAAATTCCTCGCAAGAGTTACCAAAAAAAGAGAAAACCTCTTGCAATCCTACCACGCCTGTCCAGGTTCTTACGCTCCGCACCGCGCTAAGCAGGGGATCGAAACTACACCTCTTGAACACAAAGAAGCTTTTCTGCAAAGGTCTCATGACTAGGTCATGGATTCTACGGGTTCCAAGATTATTGACGGCTGAATCGGTTCATTGACTGCAGGAAGGTAGACTGGGGGGAGGTGCTAGAATGGGGAGGGTCAAGCGATCGAGCGGTCGAACGTCTTGGTTAACAATGTGATGGTGTCAGGTGCTTCAAGCTCGAGACGTCGAACAGCTCCATGAACCTCTGGTCAGTGATCCTCGCCTTCGCCGCGGCGAAGCGGTGGTACTCGTCGAAGACCGAAGACAAGCACCATTTCTGCAGCTTCCTCAAGCATCCGACGACGCAGCCGGTTCGGTGCTGCAGAGGTTGCAAAGATTCAGCGGTTGTTTTGTGGGAGATCGAAAGGCTAATTTCTTGATGAGATGCAAACTGCAAGTGGGATCCCCCAACTCACCTTGCCTCTCTTGCAGTGGATTAGCAGTGGTTGGTTTCTTGGATCTGCGTATCAAAGAAAAAAGAGAACGATATAGGAATGAGATTCTTTAATGCTGTGATGGTAATGTGCAGGATATTCAGAGCCTGAAGAAATATGAAGTACCTAGGACCACTTTGAGCGCCTCCCGTATCTTGTCATCAGGGATGGTCACGAAGGGTTCCTGCAGCAGCAGAATTTCAGGTTATCAGACTGTTCATGAGCTACATCAGTTCGAGTCAAAACGAATAATTCATACACACAGACTGATCAGCTTTAAAAATTAAATATGGCCTACAAAATTTTAGCAATCCTAAATACTTCAAGCTAGCACGGTATGCAGAAGAGTTATTTTCTGTCACTACCAAAGAGTAGTCAATTTTCTTATCCATCTGCCACTAGGCCCACTAGCAGGTCATTGAAGGAAAAAGAAATGACGTACAGATATCTGCTGAGCTATAATGTTATACCACTAAGATTGGGCTATATGTATGGACAGAAAGGCAGCAAGGTCAAGAAAAGTCAGAAGAGATATAAGATGACGGCTTCCTAAATAACTGATGATGGTAAGTCACGTATGAATGCATCAATGATTTTAAGCAATTGGGCCTATGTTAATTGATGAAAGAAAAAAGCCAACTTTGCTGGGCAAAAGTAAAATAGGATTTGCAAAGATGTGACAAAGATGGAAGATCTGGAATGAGGTCAGCAACACTGGTTCTCATGCATAGGCCTTATTTTATCAAGGAGAACCACAAGAGGAAATGTCCACAGCTGATCAACAGCGATCATACCAGTTTCTAAAATAATAATAATAAAACAGCAATCATACCATGGTTTATCGACAGCTATCAACATATGAACGACAGCTATCAACATATGAACAGTTCTGAGCAACAAACAAACAAACCATTTTTCAGTTAATGACATCTGTGTGTTCAAACGGTAAAATAGAGAGAAAACAGCTCTGGGTTTTATGTTTTCTTTTGGTTCACTTCACTGCATCCATCGGCACCAAGAAGAAAGAATTTCCCAAATATAGCAAATTTTCCTATACAGAATATTGACTATCTCCTAAATGAAGTTTCCTTGGACCTATTTAGATACTGGTGTCAACACATTTGGTGTGCATATACAAATAGAAGACGCGGTGACAAATCAATAAGCTCAGAAAGCAATGACATTTGCCTCAAAATAACCACAACTACAGTAACAAAACTTTTGAATCCACTATTGGCCACTATCTATTGATTTTTCATACGAGAAAAACTGTCAAAATTATGCAATCCTTACATATCCAATTTATGCAAAGGCGATATAAGCATATTCTGAATGAGAGTAAGAACATATTTGTAGTAATTGCAGTACCACGAAATTTGTACATATATGCAATAGCAATTCTAAAATTATGAATACATGTATATTTTTACAGACAATTACAATTTTACACGTTATCCAGATAGATACAAAACAGCTTCTGTCAACCTGATTACAAAACTATATTTTCAGTTAAAGGAATCTCCCATTCCAAGATTCATCTGTGGTACTCTATATCAAACACAAATTTATATTTCTAGAAACACCGCTGCAGACCCGTGCTGTTAGTGCCATTCCTCTCGCCAGCCACAAAACAAGACACTGGATAGCGATACGTATGGATGCACAGTGTACTACCACTGCTTCAATGTGTCTATTCCTAAGCTCCATGACCATAAAGAAAACTGTAAACCAATTTTTTGTTTCCCCTAAGGGCTAGTTATTCTCGTCAAACATCACCACTTATGTTATACATCATTGACACCACCATTACAACTTGGATATATGCAGTCAGATTGGGCCTTTGCCCGCTAAGCAAGCGCATTATAGATTTTGACTCCCAAATACAAAACAAGATGCTACAGCAAAAATGTGCTGCCAAGAAATTTGGGTTTTAGTTAGCAAAATTGGACAAAGTTGCCTTCTGCAAAAGTACATACTCAACCAACCAAACAGTGCTTTTTGAAAATAAAAAGGAGAAAAAGGCATTATTGGTGTCAGCAGGAATTGTTTGCTTGCCCCTTTGGAATCCATACAGATTCCCACAAAAAATCTAGAACCAACTACTGCTAAGGAGTTTAGGACATTATTTTCCACAAAAAAAAAAGGGATTTTAGGACATGAACAGATCGTTGGACTGCTATCAATAGGATATGGCGACGGAATTCATCTACTAGAACTGAGATGTAAACAAGAGATGAAGAGAATCCTTGTATCAAAGTAATTGCGTGATTTATCTACTTTGCACGAACAGTAGAAAAATCACTGAAAGAAGAACTAGAAGAAGAAATCGAAAACAGAAATGGAAACAAAAGCATGTCCAGTGTACATGCTGCAAGCCAAAAGAATGGTGCACCCTTGCTGGTAGGCTGATAGCCTTGTATTCAGAGGAACACAAAACTTAAACAATTCTTTGAGAATTTTTGGAAAAGAACTGTTTAAAATCTGCAGCACAGCTGGCTGATCAAAACAATGCTGAAAGGGACCTCTCCAGATAAATTTGAAAGTCCTCCAGAGTGTATTAAATGGAAAAGATTTATACATGAACCCTTTCAGACAAGTCAGTTGCAATAACAGATCAATTTGACTTGGTAGAGCTCCGAGTCGTCCCCAAAATTCATCATTTTTTTTTTTGAGAAACAGTCCCCAAAATTCATCATTGATGAAGTACAACTAGTATTAAAAATTAGGATGCACAGAATACGACATGATCAGCGTCGTCGATTCGATACAAACAGACCATTCATCATGAATATTACCGAAAAGCAACCGTATTTTATCCATCCCCGGTAATTCTAGTTCTCCAAGAATTGACATCAATCAACCGTAAAAGCAACAAAAGAATTTCGTGAAACAAAGCCAGATTGTTCGTGGCTCGTTACCTTGCGACCTTCAATCCCGAACTGGTGGAGCCTGATCCCGTTCCTCTCGAGGAATTCCAGGTTCGCCTCCGGATACGGCTCCGGGCACAGGTACCTGGCTTGCGCCCAAGAAAGGTCAGACAGAGCCCACACGACACGAGCGCGCAAGAATTCGCGCGAGGGACGCAAGAGGACAAATCCTCACACGATGCTGCGGAGATTGAGGGACTCCAAGAACCGGAAATTGGTGGCCTCCGGGAAGCCGGAGCGGAAGATGCCGTCGTCGACCATCGCGAAGTTGAGCGGCGGTACGAGCGTCGTCTCGTCGTCGTCGCATGCCGCCGCCGGAGGCATCGGCGGCGGCATGGGGCAGATCTTGGGCAGCTTCTCGAGCTTCCACAGCTCCAGGGCGCTCATCCCCATGGCGTCCTCCCCGTGCTCCGCCTCCAGGAAGCTCTGCTTCGGCGCGACCTCCAGCTTCATGGCTTCGCTCGCACGGGGAGGGCAGAGTCGTAAAACAGAGGGCAGGTGGTGGTTTCTGTGTTTGCGGCGTCGTGAACGGTGTGGCCGTGTGGGCGAGCTTCCAAGACCTGTTATTTATAAGCTGAGAGAGAGAAAAAAAAGCAGAGAAAGAAAAGTTTGGGTAAAAAAGAAGGGATTAAGGAGTTCGATGATGATTGACACGGGATGGAATCTGAGATAGAGAAGTGATTTTACCGGTTATGGAATCTCATTCATGGTGTGGTTGAATTAATTAAAATAATTGAGATAGATCAGTTTGAGATGTGATAAATTCGGTAGAAAATATCATAAAATATTACTTATTTAAAAATTAATTATGAATCATTATATAGAGTTAAGTGAAAAAATTAATGAGACAAATCTACCTGTCCACATGAGCCTTATAATTAAGAGTGATGTTTATCAAAACATCACTAATATATATTTTGTCTCCCACAAATACATCTATGATTGATTTTTCTTTTTTTATCTCTAAAGATAAAGGATGCAACATCGATGAGTCACTCAGTAACTCAAACTTTTATCATAGAAAGTTTTAAAACTTAATGTACAAAGTTATAAAGATGCAATAAGTTTTATTTAAGCCACATAGAAACATGTAGGATGGTGTTGTATATGCGTGAGTCCCGACATATTAAGGTAAAGGTTGATCGTGTATTTTTGCGCAACGGTGTGAGTCGATGGTAGATGGATCAAGTTGCAAACTCGTCACTTTTGTACGCACATAAGAAAAAAAAACGTATTTCACATTATCATGCTAGTTTTTTTTTGTCGCACCTTTCTCTCGTGGTTTTATGCATTTAGGTTGATCTTTATTACTTAAATTGATATTATTATTTTTACTTCTATTGGCTTTGAAATTCCCAGCGGTATCCTCTTTTGCTACCGGAGGGGGTTGAAGATCTGCATGCCCACTCATCCGGCAGTAATAAAAAATATGAAAGAGAAAATGGTTTCTTATTATTACTGTTTTGATTTTGAATTTAAATTTAAAATTAAGATACTACTGGTATTTTTTAATGGTTCCCGTGAGAGAGGTTTGCTTTTCTCTCTCCAAACCAAAACAACTAGAGTTTCACTTGAAACACAAATTCACAGTTGGCATTTGCGTCACGCGCCATTGGCCCCTCCTCCAAGTCACTAGTGGTCGTCTGGTCGACCCGCGACGCAATCGCCGTTGGCGGTCGATCGAGCAGCTTCTCGGTCAAAATCTGGGAGGCGATCCGTCCGCTGACGCGCGACGCTGGCAGCCCGCCCTGCCTTTTACCGCTGCTGCCTTCGCGGACACAGCATAGCGACGCGGTTTTTTTCCCGTGCCCCGTCATGCGGGGATCCCGCCAGCCGTCCAAGTTCCGCACGCGACGGCTCCGACAGCGACGATGTGTTTTTTCAGAAGAGACTTCATTGGCAGTGGCTGGGAGCCAGCTTCCCTCGGATATGAGGGGCGGTGAAGGCCGCTTTTCCCCACAGCACACCACCCACCGGTACCGACGCCGAGCGCACCCGGCTTTTCTCGACACGGAACGCGTGCGCGCGCGTTATGGTCGGCCGGGCCAGCCAGGCGGCGGCCAGGTAGCCGCCCGGCGTTTTTGACGGGCACGCCGACGCCGCGCCTGCGCGTGGGGAAGTGGAGGTGGAGGTGGTGGTGGCGGGCGACGTGAGCACGCACGCGTCAAACGGGCGGCTGCTAGGTGCTGCGGAGTCGTGCGCCGGCGGCGGCGGCGGTCCGTCCGCGGGTCGGACGAAGCCGGCGGGTACGACGCGCGGTCGGTCCACGGCGGCATCCTTGTTGAATCTAGAAGACGTGACTTCTGGGATCCGGCTGAATCTCTCCCCGGTCTCCCACGACCGGAAGCTTCGCTGCTCGCGCGTGCCCGTAACCTGCCTTGGCCCTTATCCTTTCGTTCATCGTGCCTGGTATTTTCCGTCCTCGTGACGTCATCTTCCAAGTAGACGGTCGTGTTGCCTGCCACCGGACACGGCTCGAGTTAGCCCTGCAGGCCAATGTTGGTCTGCGTGCGTAGCAGAGTCGAGAAGTTTGAGCGTTGACGATCGACGAGCACCTGACACCGCCACAACGACGATGCGCGGATTTTGGCACAGAACGGACGCTGTGCCCGTCGTTCGATCCGGCGCATGGACGACGCCGCGCGCTGTCCGTACTTTTTGCAGGGGGCACTGTTTGAGAGGTCCACCGAGCAGCGGCACGTCGGAGAACGACCGGTCGGATGGACGTCCGTTTTTTCCACTCATACAACGACGCGACGTTTTTCCAAGTCTTGCTCGGCACGGTTCGACGTGTCCGTACACGACAAAGCCCGCCGCTGACAGCAACGGGACGGAACGGGAGGAACGAACGGAACAGTTTTTTTTTCTTTTTTGTTTTGTGAGATAACGGAACAGTGGTGTTGACTCGCCTGTATCCTTCTCTGGAGACAAACCGGAACCCGTGGTGGGGAAACTGGGGCTCGGTAGAATCTCGCGTAGCCGGACAACGTCCACGGAAACTTCACTAACCCGTGCCACAAAAATGCAGCCCAAGATCAGTATTTCCGGTTTATTCAAATTCAGCACGAAAATAAGAGTGCAGATATCTGGAATTTTAAAAACGAGAAAAAATATTACTACCATTCACTTGCCAACATTTGTTTTCGCCATAAATTTGAAACTGATCTTTTTGGTCGATACTTGATCATACCACCCAGCGTCCGTCACGATTGTTTCCTTGAATTTTGGATGAACATTTCACTACCACCCGCCCACCCGGTGGGAATCGGGAGAACGAATCTCCGGGATTTATCCATCATGTTTTCATGGGTAAGGGAAATTTTTTTGTTATTGCAGCCGCGACGACACCGCCGGTGACACCTTCTGCTGGCCTGAAGCGTTGGACCGTTAGCCCATCGATCTGCCCATGTGGCTTTGTTATCTTCTTCATGTCGGGTCTCGAGTTCTATCCAGCAAGGAAGCGTGCACGGCGAGGATGGAGGCCCCTTCGATCGTTTTCGTCTGTTCGTTCAACGTGCAGCGTAAGGTGCGATCTTGCCGCCGTTTATGCTGACAAACTCGATCAAACTTGATCACTAACCGTAGGTGCTCTTGACGACAACGCGCGAGTCGTCCTGACCAGGTCATTCGCAACGACGTCGCTCCTGACCGGCCGGCGTTCTACCCTGCTTCGTTGATCAAACTTTGAACGGCTCTGATTCACTCGCTGCTCGCATACATATATACGTGCGCAGCCACGTCGCGCCAGAGGGCACCGATTCTGTCGTGTCCACAAAGCTAGCCACACCAACACTGAAGATTCTGGGTGTGTTCCTTTCAACTTATTTTTGTTGCGGCTGTGTCTATGGCTGCGGGCAACTAAGTTAAAATTTTAGTTATTACATCCGCAACAAGAAAAAGTTTAAACGAACACGCACTTTACTATGAGCACTGCTACGTCTACCTACTAGATCTACGAAATTCCTACGCACTCACTCATATCAGAGAGAAGGGAGGTGGGGCCAAGCAGAGGGCTGAACACTCACAGTTCGTAAGAGTTTCGTAAACTTCGTTTGTAGATCCAGCATTACCGCTTTACTACAACCTTTCTGACCATCGACACAGTATCGAAATACGATCGAGAGGGTGGTGTGCTTTCGTATTCGATGTGGCCTAGTCTACGCAAGACTCAATGAGTTTTTTTACCTGGATCGGACCATCTCAAATGGTGTAACATCCTACGTCCAGGGAGTGGTTTATCTCAGTGATTGAGTACAAAGAGTCAGACTCTCTCTTTAGAAGAGGGCCTGGCGTCTAAATTGTGGGGTGCTCGATGCACGTGTTCGTGAGGTTTCTCGCGCGCGTAAACGATTGCTCGCGAGAGTTTAGGGTTAAAACCTCCTATATCACCCCCTAGACCCTCTTTATATAGGACGGCCCGGAGTTACAAAATAGTGGGCGCTATGCGGTTTTACTGTCTCGCTGACAGGTGGGTCCTTCATTGTCGTCGTCATCATTCATCACGCCCGTGCGG
The DNA here is from genome assembly GCA_001602295.1 of Zoysia matrella. NCBI lineage: Eukaryota > Viridiplantae > Streptophyta > Magnoliopsida > Poales > Poaceae > Zoysia > Zoysia matrella. The sequence continues at coordinate 34,246 of BCLG01003624.1, forward strand.
GGGCGTAGCCCGTCGCGTCGCATGTTGCGCCGGGTACTATAGTGTCAGTCCGGTATTGTAGCGTCAGCCACAGTGTCGTCGGGTCTTGTCCGTAGACTTTCACGGCTCGCCCACATCCGGAATAAATGCGACATAAATGCCGCACCTACCCCAGTGGTCGGCCACCAGGGGTCGGCCTTCGAAGGTTGGCCTCATCGTACGTCTTAGCGCTGGATGTGGCTAAGACTTGGCTTTTGTAGATCGTTGCCTCGGAGGTCGGACCGCGCGTTCGTGCTTCGTCGTCCGACCCTAAAATCTCTCGGGGTCTTGGCCCACGTATACGAGTATGGGTTGGGAGTACCCGGGATACATGATCCTGACAGTAGGCCTCGAGCCTGGCGCCATTTGCGACCTCCGTTGGAGCGACGCTAGGCTGATCGTGGAGAGCTCGACGCTCTGATCCTACGGGATCGGTCCGTGGGATCGGTCACGAACTGGGTCGTTGCGGCGTCTATCGTTCGTTGATGGTTGATCGTAGAGGTGCGTACGAGCGCGCCCTACGGGTCTAGCCCCCGAGCTTGAGGGCGATCCGAGGGCTGACCGTGGGCTTAACCGCCATTCGCCGTTCCGACTGTCGAGGTCGGGTTGAGGTCGCTCTCAGTCTTTTGTTCGGAAAAACGCCTAGGACGGGCCAGTTCGATCTGGACTCTGCCCATCATCAGCATCGCGTCTAAGCTGAGGGCCATGATCAATGCTCGAACGTTTTGGATCGGTCAAATGGCCTCGACTGTCGATCAGCCGACCATGGGAAGCCGTTCCGACTGTCGGGGTCGGGCTGAGTTCGCTCTCGGTCTTTTGTTCGGAAAGACGCCTAGGACGGGCCAGTTCGATCCGGCCTCTGTCTATGATCAGCATCACGCCTAGGTCGATGGCCATGATCAGCGCTCGAACGTTTGGATCAGTCAAATGGCCTCAGCTATCGATCAGCCGACCGTGGGAAGCCGTTCCGACTGTCAAGGTCGCTCTCAGTCTTTTGTTCGGAAAGACGCCTAGGACGAGCCAGTTCGATCCGACCTTTGCCCATGATCAGCATCGCGCCTAAGCCGAGAGCCATGATCAGCGCCCGAAAGTTTGGATCGGCCAAATGGCCTCAGCAATCGATCAGCCGACCGTGAGAAACTTCGTTCGCGTGCTTCCCCTTATTTGAACTCTCCGTAACGGTTACGAGGATCGGGCGGCCCTCGCTCCTCCACATGGAGGGTGATCGGGCGGTCCGGGAATCGCAACCGCCGGTCGATCCGGGTGGTCGGTTTGAATTTCAACGGACGGCATCGGGGACGCGGCGGTTTGCGCGCCCGCGTCACGTCGTCTGCCCGTCGTACCCTGGCAACCGTCGCGTCAGGGTGACGTTGGCGCCCTAGCCGCGGTGGACGCGACGAAGCGCAGCCCGGGCCCATTCATCAGCGAGTCAGGTACCAACGGTTTGGGTGCGTCTCGGGGGCGCGCACCCACGACCGCGCAGTTACTCCCCACGATCGATCATGCGCGGCGCAGTAACTACGCGGGCCGTTTAAAAGGAGAGACGCGATAACTTTGTGTTTTTACCCAGCCTCCTTGCTTCGTCTTCAAGCTTCCATCGCGCGCGAGAGCTCATCACGTCCGCCCTCTGCCTTCGCAGCGTTAAGTCCGGCGATCACCGCCGTCCTCGTTCGCGTCCTTCCCACGTCTTCGTCTCCATCTTCGCGATGCCAGAGCGGGAGCCCTCGATCGTTGACGACGCCCTGATCGCGAGGTGGAGCATCGCAGGGATGCTTCCGTCGAAAGAATCGGCCGGCTGGCTGGGCGGCGACGGCCACACCGTGCCCGCGCCGCTGCCAGGGAAGATCGTCAGTTTCTTGGCCTACCACGAGCGTGGGCTAGGACTGCCGGTTTTCATCTTTTTTCGGAGCGTCCTCGACCAATATGGCGCTCGGTTTCATTAGCTCGCGCCGAACGGGGTCTTCCACACCTCCATCTTCGCAACGTTGTGTGAGGCGTACCTAGGCATCTGGCCCAGTCTTCTGTTGTGGAGATACTTCTTCCTCGCCAGTCTTCAGACGTCGAAGGAGACCGAGGTCTGGAAGCGCGTCGGCAGTATTAGCATCATGCTCCGAACCAGGGAGTCCGAGGAGTACTTCGAGGTCGACCTGAAGACCTCGCTGAAGGGCTGGAGGAAGTCCTGGTTCTACATTGACAACGCCGACCCTCAGCTCTCGGCCTTCGAAGACTTGGTGCCCGAGGTGACCGGGTCTTGGAAGTCGAGGCTTTCGGCTGCGGAGGTGGAGACGATCCGACCGCAGCTGGAAGCGATTCGGTGTCTGCGGGGTCAAGGCCTGACCGAGACGACGGTCTTTGCCGTCGTCATGCAGCGTCGGCTCATGCCGCTGCACCGTCGGGTGCATAGCATGGGCGAGTACGAGGGGCCAGACGGCGAGACCTGCGAGGTACGCGGCCGGCCGCTCTTGGACAGGGGCATCCTCGCCCAAACCGTGACGTTCTTCAAAGACGCAAAGGGCAGCCTTAACCGGGGGCCTCGTCCCCTCGACAAGGATGACCGTCAGCTGGTGAGTGTAGAAACTTCACGTCGTAGCGTTGTTATCGCCGTATTGTGTTAATCGTTGACCGCTTTCAGGGTCTGCCGAGGGCCACGGCCGTGATCGAGGCCGGGACTAGCTCCGCCGTCGCGTCGCAGCCGAGAGCCAGGTCCAGTCCCACGGCAGCGCCGAGGCCGAGGAGGAGGACCGACGGGAAGAGGAAGACAAAGTCTGGATTTTCTGGACTACTTGTCCAGTGGCTCGGGGCCCGCTGTTCCGGTTGTGCAGCCGACAGTGAAGCCA
>BCLG01003624.1:38179-49667 GCA_001602295.1 Zoysia matrella
GACAGCTCTCGACAAGATGTCAGGGACTGCCCATGCGTCGGCTTCTGCCGCGCTGGTTGGCGGTGAATGGGCCGCTAGCAGGGCGCGCGAGCCGACGGTGCCGACCGCTGCTTGGACGATCCCCGGGAGGGGCCCTCTTCCGCTCGAGGGGGCAGCCGACGGGTTTAATTACATATGGACCGGGTGGGCGGCGTCCGGGCCCTCAACATGAAGCTTGCGGCTGGCCTCCGTCAACTGCTCGGGATCACAGAGGAGGTCGACGCCATCTTTGACGAAGCGCACTTCACTGAGTGTCAGGTGAGTCTTTGAACTTGTATTTTTTCGTCTCTGATTTCTGTAGGTCTTCGAACAGACGGTCCCTTCGCATGACAATCTTCATGTTGCCCTAGGTCAGCCTCCTGGCAGGTTCGCCTTCCAGTCCAAGGTCGACGCCCTGCGGGAGGAGTTGGCGAAGCTCCGAGCCGAGTCGGGGGAGACGGTGGCCGACCTGCGCTTCCAACTCCACGTCGCCCGGGAGTCGAGCCGCATCGCCCTCGAGGAGGCCAACCAAGTGCGCATGGAGGTGGTGGCCTCTGACGCCCGAGCTAGCCGGGTGGCGGCGGCCCTCGAGCAGGCCAACCGCACTATCGCCGGTAAGCCGTGAGTTGTGTTTGTCCGAGGTCGGCGTCGGACTCTAATTCGTGTTGTTGCAGGGCTTCGTCGCCAAGCCTCTGAGCATGACACTGAGATGCGGCGCCTCGGGCCCCTTCATCAGCATGCGGAGAGGGCCCGCTCGCCCTTGGAGCAGACGGTCCGGATCGTCAAGGAGGAGCGCACCCGCGCCTTTGAGCAGGTCGACCTTTTGAAATCGAAGAGGGTCGTGCTCTAGTCCGAGGTTAAGGGAGCGACGGCGGAGCTCGAGCAGACGCGCCAAGGGGCCGTTGAGGTCCAGGAGGAGCTCTCAACGGCCTAGGTCCGAAACGAGCGGCTTCAAAAGCGCCTGGACCGGGCGGAGCAGGCTGCCGAGGTCGTCAAGAAGGAGTGAGACGGTACGGGTGGACCCCTTTTTTCCCTTTGCTTCGTCGTTTGACGTCGTTTTGCTGACACTGTTTTGATTGCAGGTTTGGCGAGCGAACTTCAAGCCCTGAGGTCAACGGGCAGGGGTCTTCTGAAGGGGTTATACTCTGACGTGCAGGAGGACTCCGCCCCGCTAGGGGTCCTTACGCACGCCCTGCAGCACCTACCGGAGGTCGTCGCCGATGTCGTCATGAGGGCGCTGGAGGACGGGTCCGCGACAGCCCTGACGCTGGCCCGCTCCTACTATCCGGACGCAGACTTCGGCAAGGTCGTCGAGGGCTTCGCATCCGGCTACTCGGACGAGCAGTTGGATGCTCTCACGTTGGAAATGCAGGAGCCGGGCGCGAAGGCCGTCGCCGACTTCAAGATAGAGAACTTTTTATCCGAGTGGTTTGGTTCGTTCCCCTATATATATAGAGTCAAGTTTGTAAAAGGTCGTATCTCGTGGAATGAAAGACATCAATGCAGAAATTATCATTGCACGAATGAGTCTAAGTTTTCGACCCCTTTTCGTTGTTACTTTGCGACTATTTTTCGCGTTCCGTTGGGCGTCAATCAAACGATCGGGTTGAGTGTAGCTCGCAGGGTCGGGTGTCGGGCCTGATACAACCGTAGAGCATCATCGGCTCCCGATCGTTAATAGTATAGCCGCGAGGAGACTTCGAACGAAAAACATGCGCAAAGTTTGTTACTTCTGGGGATCACCCGCGAGCTCGGCGGGGCGAGGATCCGACCCCGAAGAAACAGATCGAGGCGCGAGTCAGCGAAAAAACGAGACGCAAAAGGTCAACGGGGAGCGGTGCCTCGGCACAACAAATCAAAAAAAGACGAGCGAGGTCGGACGTTTCGACACTCGGGAGGGCGGAGCCAAGTAGCCCTCGGGTGCTGGGCGTGGTCGGGGCGGCCACGGTTCGCAGCCCAAAAACGATAAGCGCGAGTAAGTTGCGAGAACTTAGCTGTTTTCATCAAGTGTAGAACCTTCGGAGGCTCTCGATGTTCCACGCGTTCTCGGGCTCTCGACCGTCCTCGGTTGCTAACTTGTAAGCGCCGAGCCTCAAGGCTCGCTTGATTACAAAGAGTCCCTCCCAGGGGGGCGACAGCTTATGCTGGTTGGCTTCTGTTTGCACTCTTCTCAGCACCAGGTCTCCTACGTTTAACGCCCGACCTTTGACGCGCCGAGCGTGTAGTCGTCGTAGTCTTTGCAGATACTTGGCGGATCGTAGGAGGGCGACTTCACGCTCCTCTTGTAGCTGGTCGAGAGCGTCTTGCCGTGTGTTTTGCGACCTTTCCTCGTTGTAGGCTCGGACTCGCGGAGAGTCGTAGTCGAAGTCGGTCGGCAACATGGCTTCTGCTCTAAATATCATGAAAAATGGTGTGAACCCGGTGGTTTTGTTGGGGGTCATTCGCAGACCCCAGAGAACTGACGGGAGTTCGTTGACCCATCGTCCGACTGCCTGCTTGACGGAGTCGTAAATCCGAGGCTTTAGTCCTTAGAGCACCATCCCGTTGGCCCACTCGACCTGTCCGTTCATCCTTGGGTGCGCCACGGAGGCGAAGTCCAGCCGAATGTGGTACTCGTCGCAGAATTCTCGGAACTGTCGGCCGGTGAACTATGCTCCATTGTCGGTGATGATGGAGTTTGAAACCCCAAACCGACAGATGATGTCGTGGAGGAAATCGACCGCTCGAATTGAAGTAATCTTGGGCACCGGCTTGGCCTCGATCCATTCGGTAAATTTGTCGATGGCGACAAAAAGATGGGTGAAGCCGCCGGGTGCCTTTTTGAACGGTCTGAGGATGTCGAGTCCCCATACAGCGAAGGGACAGGCGATCGAGATCGTCTGGAGCTCCTGGGTCGGCAGGTGCGTCTGTCAGGCGTAGAATTGGCAGCTTTGGCAAGTTCGAACGAGTTTTTCGGAGTCGGCTATTGCCGTCGGCCAATAGAAGCCTTGACGGAAGGCCTTGCCGACCAGAGTCCTAGGGCCGGCGTGATGACCGCAAACGACTGAGTGGATGTCGTCGAGCAGGTGCAAGCCTTCCTCCCGAGAGACGCAGCGCTGCAGTACGCCACTCATGTTTCGTTTGTAGAGCTCGCCGTCAGAGATAACGTAGGCTTTGGCTCGGCGCACGACCCTTCTGGCTCCGTTAATGTCGGTCGGAAGAGTACCGTCTTGAAGGTAGGTGAAGATATCACAGGACCAGTCGGGGCGACGGCCAGTGCCTCCGCCCCCGGATCCGGGGTCGGCTTGTTGCTCGTGCCCTTGGCAGGCGGGTCTTCCTTGGTCCTGATGGAAGGCTTGGTGAGAACTTCGAGCCCATCTTGGCGAGGGCGTCGACGGCCTCGTTGTCCCGACGTAGAATGTAATGGAGTTCGAGCCCATCGAACTTGTCTTCGAGTTTGCGGACCTCTTGACAGTAGACCTCCATCCTCCGGTCTTGGCAGCTGGAGGTCTTCATGACTTGGTTGACGACCAACTCGGAGTCACCCTTGACGTAGAGTCGCTGGACGCCGAGGGTGATAGCCATTCGTAGGCCGTGGAGCGAAGCCTCGTACTCGGCCACGTTGTTGGAGGCGCGAAACTGTAACTGCAGTACGTAACAAAATTTGTCTCCTCTCAGAGAGATTAGGACGACCCCAGCCTCCGCGGCCTTGAGCATGCAGGACCCGTCGAAGTACACCGTCTAGTACTTGATCTTGTCGGGGGTCGGCGGTTCCTGAGCCTCGGTCCATTTGGCGACGAAGTCGGTCGGGGTCTGGGACTTAATGTCCTGCCGAGGGACGAAGGCGACGACGAGCCTCATGAGCTCCATGGCCCACGTGGCTATGCGTCCGACCATGTCTTTGCCGCTGACGATCTCCCAGAGTGGGAAGCCGGTGACCACTTGGACTGAGTGGCTCGCGAAGTAGTGCCGTAGCTTGCGGCTCGTGATGAGGACGACGTAGATTAGCTTCTCCACCTGGGCGTATCGAGTCTTGGCGTCGGCCAGCACCACGCTGATGAAGTAGACATGCCGCTGAACAGGTAGAGCCCGACCCTTTTCGCTCCGTAGGACGACGAGGACGCTGCTGACGACTTTGAAAGTCGCTGCAATATAGAGGAGGAGCGGCTCTCCCAGGGTCAAGGACGTGAGGATCGGTGGCGATGATAGCAGGGTCTTGACCGTTCGAAGGCTTCCTGAGCCTCAGCGGTCCAAGCGAAGCGCTCCGTCTTTTGTAGCAGTCGATAGAAAGGCATTGCTTTCTCCCCGAGCCTCGAGATGAAGCGACTGAGGGCTGTCAAGCACCCAGTTAGCTTCTGGACGCCTTGACGTTGTTGATGGGCCTGAGGTTGAGGATGGTGAAAATTTTCTCGGGGTTTGCTTCAATCCCTCACTCGGAGATGATGAAGCCAAGCAGTTTGCCCCGAGGGTACCCCAAAACGCATTTCTCGGGGTTCAGCTTAAGCCGATAGCACCGGAGGTTCGCGAACGTTTCCTCCCGATCTTGGACGAGGTCGGAGGCCCACCGAGTCTTGATGATGATGTTGTCGACGTAGACCTCCAGATTCTGACCCAGCTGGTCGTGAAAACACTTCTGCATGCCGCGCTGATACGTGGCGCCGGTATTCTTGAGCTCGAACGGCATCGTGACGTAGCAGAAGGATCCGAAGGGCGTGATGAAGGACGTAGCCGATTGGTCAGACTCGCGCATGAAAATTTGATGATACCCGAAGTATGCATCAAGGAAGCTGAGTGTTTTGCACCCAGCGGTGGAGTCCACCATTTGGTCGATGCGCGGGAGATGAAAGGAGTCCTTCGGGCAGGCCTTGTTGATACTCGTATAGTCAACGCACATCCTCCAATTCCTGGTCTTCTTTTTAACCATTACAGGGTTGGTCAGCCACTCGGGGTGGTAGACCTCTTGAATGAACTTAGCGTCTAGGAGCTTCGTCAATTCTTTCCCGATGGTCCGGCGCTTCTCGTCGTCGAAACATCGAAGTCGTTGCTTGACGGGCCGAGAGCCCGTTATGATATCGAGTGAGTGCTCGGCGACTTCTCTCGGGATGTCGAGCATGTTCGAGGGTGCTCAGTCGAAAACGTCCCGATTTCAGGTCAGGAAGTCGACGAATGCGCTTTTCTATTCGCTGGAGAGCGCTGTTTCGACTCTAGCCTTCTTGACAGGATCGGTGGCGTCAAGCACCACCTCTTTGGAGTCGTCAGCGGGCTTGAAAGAGGTCGAAGAAGAGGCCATAGGGTCGAGCGTCGGGGTTGACCCTTTGGTCCTGCGGATCTCGTCCAGCTTGGCCGAGCCAGAACGGGCGACGGCCAGCTCGAAGCTCTCTTGCTCGCATGCGAGGGCGTGCTGGAAGCGCGACGAGACAGGGATGACGCCCTTCGGCTCGGGGCATCTTTAGCTTGAGGTAGACGTAGTTGAGGACGGCCATAAACTTCGCGTAGCATGGCCGGCCTAGGATGGCGTGGTAGGCGCCGGTGAAGTCGACCACCTCGAAGGTGAGCGACTCTGTCCAGAAGTTGCTCCTGTCGTCGAATGTGACCGGGAGCGTAATCTGCCCGAGGGGCGTTGCGTAGCCCCTAGGGACGACCCCGTGAAACAGAGCGTGACTCAGGCGGAGGTCGGCCTCCGTCAGCTTCATCGCCCTGAAGGCGTCGGCATAGAGGATATTGAGGGCGCTCTCTCTATCCATGAATACCTTCGTCAGACATGTGGAGCCGACGATGGGGTCGAGCACCAGCGGAAGGCGCCCGGGTCGCGGAACATGGTCGGGGTGGTCGATGGTGATTGGGGCCTCGGACCACTTGAGATATCGGGGGACCGCGGGGTCGGTCACGTTGACCTCCCGCCAAGTCCTCTTCTGCTGGCGACGAGACTCGTTATAGCCATTAGGGCCGCCGAAGATCATGAGGCAGTCCTCCGGCTCGAGGAAGGCTGCGCTGGCATCGTCCTTGGCCCCTTTTGGCTCGGGGGTCGGCCTTAGGAGCCGAGGAGTCGGGTTCGAACCCGCTTTTGGAGAACCTTCTTGCCAAGTGGTAATTTCGGAGGATGTGCTTGGCAGGTACGGAGTGGTTGAGACAGGGTCGGTAAAGCATCTTCTCAAAGTGGCTATCATGATTGGCCGACTTCTTGGCTGGGGGTTGGGCCGGCCAGTCAGCGACAGCCACGAAGACGTCGTCGCGGCGTCGGTCCTTCCCTTTTTTGCGGCTCGAACTGCCGCCGCCTCGCTCGTTGCGGCCGTCGATCGAAGAGTTGATTGCCCCGACGGTCGGTCCTAGACCTCTCCTTGTCTTTTGCCCGACTTCAATCGAAGTTAGCTTGCACGGCCTCCTCCTCCGTGACGAAGGTCATGGCGATGTCGAGAAGTTCTCGAGCCGTTCGAGGGTTCCTGCGGCCCAGCTTGTGGACGAGCGCCTTAGACGTCGCCCCATAGGTGAAGGCGTTGATGACGTCGGCGTCGCGGACGTCGGCCAGCTCGTTGCGCTTTCGCGAGAAGCGCTGGATGTTGTCTCAGAGCGATTCGCCGGGCTCCTGCTTGCAGTTTTTAAGATCTCAGGAATTACCTAGGCGTGTGTAGGTTCTCTGGAAGTTGCCGACGAAAATGCGGCGCAGGTCACCTCAGTCTTGAATGCAGCCCTCGGAGAGGTGTTCGAACCATCCCCTAGCCGAGTCGGTGAGGAAGAGAGGCAGGTACTGAATGGAGAACATGTCGTTCGCTCCTCCGGCCCTGCAGGCGTGACGGTAGTCTTCAAGCCAATGGACGAGGTTTGTTTCCCCGTTGTATCGGCTGATGCTAGTCGGGGCGCGAAATCTTTGCGGCCACTCCGCGCGCCGAGTGAGCAGTCCGAACGCTCTGGGCCTGACCCCATCAGGGCTTGAGCTCCTGGAATCGAAGGAGCGGCGTCGGTAGTAGCGGTCAAAGGAGCGCCTCCGCCGAGACTCGGCGCGAAGCTCGCTCCTGGCCTATCGCTGAGCTTCGATGGTGCCGCGGACATCGCAGTCGGGGCCGAGCCATGGCTAGACCGACCCCGCGTGGTGCCGAGGGTTTCGCTCCTCGACTCGGCTGTCGCGTGCCGGGCTTCACCGATCGTGGGATCGACGGTTGCTTCGTGTCTCCGACTGCTGGGGCCGGAGAGATGCTTCTGGTTGCCGAAGCGCGCGATCGAGGTAAATGCGCACGCGGTCGTACACTTCCCTCAGCGCTGGATCTTCGGGTGTGGCAGTCTCGTTGAGGACGTACGCTGCTGCCGCAAGGTTCTCAAGTGGAGTGCCGAAGGTTGGCGGCCCTCCACCCATGATCCGCTGGTAAGTGGACCGCCCCCGGGCCCGAGCGGTGTCGCTGGGTCCGGCTATAGCTTTACTGCGAGGCTCAGGGCTGCCGGTTCGTCTCAGGTGCGGCCGAGCCTGATCAACGGCGTCCACCTTGGGGCACGGAGATGGGTTGGCACCCGGCGTGTTGCCGAGAGTCCCCGGCTCCCTGCTCTTAGGGGCATGGAGAGCGAAGCACTCCCTCGATGGGTCGTGCCCCAAAACGGCATGGCTCCGCCGGTGTCGCGTGGCGCGCTTCCTGCGCGGAGTCTGAAGGCGAAGCTCGCCGCCTTTGTTGACGATGAAGTTCAGGCTCACGAAGTGGAATGTCTGTCTGGAGACGAAGGTGGGGACGCGCCACGACCAGCCATCTTCGGTGATGGCGACCGTGAAATCTCCGAAGCGAAGGTGGGAGACCGAAGTGTTTCCCACAACGGCGAAGAAGGAAATCATCGAAAAGACGAAGCGAGCGCACACCAAGAAATTCCCCTTCCTTGCGCGCCAACTGTCGGCGTTCTTACCACCGGCACAGTACGAAATACGATCGAGGGGGTGGTGTGCCTTCGTATTCGATGTGGCCTAGTCTACGGAAGACTCAGTGGGGTTTTTTACCTGGTTCGAGCCACCTCGAACGGTGTAACACCCTACGTTCAGGGAGTGGTTTATATCAGTGGGTGAGTACAAAGGGTTGGACTCTATTGTCGGGAGAGAGCCTGGCATCTAAGTTGTGAGGTGCTCGATGCACGTGTTCGTGAGGTTGCTCGCGCGCGTAAATGGTTGCCCGCGAGAGTTTAGGGTTAGGACCTCCTATATCACCCTTTGGACCCCCTATATATAGGACGATCCGGGGTTACAAAATGGTGGGCCCTATGCGGTTTTACTGTCTTGCTAACAGGTGGGTCCTTCATTGTCGTCGTCATCATTCGTCACGCCCGTGCGGGGGCGTGGCCCATCGCGTCGCACGTCGCGTCGGGTACTGTAGCGTCAGTCTGGTACTGTAGCGTCAGCCACAGTGTTGCCGGATCTTGTTCGTAGTCTTTCGCGGCTCGTCCACATCGCGGTGAACTCGGCCCGTCCCGTCGGGACGGTTGACGGTTGGCTACCGGAATAAATGCGACATAAATGCCGCACCTACCCTAGGGGTCGGCCACCGGGGGTCGACCTCATCGTACGTTTTAGCGCTGAATGCGGGTAAGACTTGACTTTCGTAGATCGGTACCTCGAGGGTCGGACCGCGCGTTCGTGCTTTGTCGTCCGACCCCAAAACCCCTCGGAGTCTTGTCCCATGTATACGAGTACGGGGTCAGCGAATACCTAGGGTACAGGATCTTGATAACTGTAATGCAATGCAAAATTTTACAAGGATACTCCCTCCGTTTTTAAATTGACGTCGCTATTGATTTTTAATTTCAACTTTAACGTTTCATCTTATTCAAACAAATTTGATAAAAATTATATATTGTATTACAATTTAATTAATTATTAGAGTTATTTTTTAAAATTTTATATATTTAAACTAATTTTTTAAATAAAATAAAAAATTAAAATTAAAATTAAAAATCAACGACGAACATCAATTAAACAACGGTGGGAGGAGGTAAAATCTGGGTGGCAACGGGCACGACCAAGGGATTCCGCCAGTGATGTGCACGTGTCACGCATGAGTGCGTCGTCCGTTGGCTCACCTAACCTCCTCCATTGCCGGATTCGGAGACCCCGAACGGGCAAGCAACAACGACACGTACGAACGGCTCTAATCGAACCTGCAGGCTGAGTCACGACGCAGATTTCAGCGTGTTCTCTGTTCTCGCGAGCTCATTGGCGACACGACGTTCGGTTGCGAAGATATATGGAGAGCCCGCTTGCATGATCAGAGTGCACTAACCAGGGAAAAAGGTTTTCTTTTTCTCTGAAGATCGCCATACCTTTTTTTTTACGATAACAATGGAAAAGATGCTCTCGCCTTGGCTTCGCGGAAGGCGGAAGTTCGCGCAAGATTATTTCAAGTTCCGATATTTTCTGTTGACGTCAGTTTGCACAAATTTTGCGGTTGTAGCTAGATGTCAACAAGAAAAAAAATATGATGGGAGTGCAGACTTTACCTGCACCACAATCTAGAAAATGGAACACCGTGCAACTAGAAGAGTTTCGGACGACGGCGAGACAATGCGAAGCAAAAATCATGGTGATTGGTGAGTAGCCCGACATTGGTCGCGTGAGACTGGAGTTGGTTGGGCGGCATGAAAAATGCTGGCGTGGATGATTTGACGGTGGGCTAGCTGTTGGTATATGCACAGGGCCCTCAGCCGCAGAAAGATGAAACCAGTTCTTCTGGGTTTCCAACGAGCGAAAAAAGTCAATATGGAACTGATGTTCTGATCTAGTCTAGTAGGAGTACTAGAGAAGGTAGGAAAGCCGGAGTCCTCTCGCGTAAAAACTCTTCGATCGCGAAATTAATCAAATGTCAACGTACAGGGTATGGTCGATAGTACTGTACGTAGGATGAAGCTGACTTGAGCCCGTTGCTAGCATCTAGTTCTCTCTATTCTTTTTTCAGTGCGATGAAGTAAAATGTACTACCAGTACTAGTATAGATCCTAGAAAAGATTGTACATTTGAAGTTCTAGAAAAGATTGTACTCTTATGTCCAATAATAACAACATTTGAAGTTCTACCGATAAAGTTTCAAATGCTACTCTAGAAGCAAGAAGTGATCGATGCGCCAAACAGATGCAATCTATGCAGGGTACTACATGTAACTACTAGTACTCGTTCTATCCACACGGACCATTGGACCGGAACATGCAGGGAGGGAACAAAAGGGAAGGTTCAGATCGCGCGGTCGCCGCACTTTCTTCTTTCTTCCGTGAATGAGAGGTCATCGTCATCGACCGAACAATTAACGAGGTTCGAAGAACCATGCTTTACGACGGAGCTAGCTAGCCTTAGCCTAGCCTAGCTAAAAGGCAAAAGGACCGGCGGCGAACGAAGCGAGGCACTGGTCCAGTGGTCCGGTCGCGAAAGAAAAGGCGTCTCGGCTGCGACGAATCGAGCGTGCGCGTCGACAGGAACAAAGGCGACATGATGCACCCACCCAGCTGTGCCAGCCTCGTGTTCTTCTATCGTTCAACAAGGCGACCTAAGCTAGCTCCTCGTCTCCTCCAACGTACCCGATGCTCTGAATTTCGAACGTTTTTTTCCCTAGTCGATCGGTCCGCAGGAAACTGAAATATAAGGCCTTTTGCTTTCGCTGTTCCATCCATCACAGGGAAAGGGATATCGAGACCTGCCTGGCCACTGAAACTGCGCGCAAGTAATCGAGTAGAAACCCGACTGAAAAATCGTGCGGTTCGTCGAGTGCCCGCACCGGGACCACGTGAAAAAACATACGTGTCGGTTTGGAAACAACGAGTTTACGAAGGGGGACATGAAACCCTCCCCTGTTTTTAGTTTTTTTAAATAAAAAAACTTGACATAGTTTTTGTAATTTTCCGCCTCGAAGAAGGAGAATCTACGCAAGTGAACGATTTGATGGGTGATATTTGAGCGACCTGATTTATCCTTTTCTTTTTGAAAAATGCCGCGTCCACACAGAGCTTTGCAGTGGCAGCTAGTACCACTTGGCTTAGCGGGACCAGGAAAGGCTACACAAAACCGGTACTACCTGTAGACCGGAAGGGGCAGATCGAGTGCGCGCGCGCGCAAAAGCAACGGCGGGAAAGAGGCAAGTACAGATGCGCACATCCCGAGGGAATATTCCTCCGCGGAATCATTGCCGCTTCTTTATTTTTTCTGGTGAGAAGAAAAGGAGCGAAAAGTCGGCGCAGGTCAGTGTTCCTACTACTATTATGCAATTTTTTCGCTCTGCAAATTATGGGGCGTTTCAGTTGGAGCGTCCAAAACGGATGGACTGTCCGGCACGAAAGAAAACTGGTCGTTCGGTGACATGGAACCACACGCGGTCGCAGGCAGAGTAGATTTTTTTTTAAGCCTGTGGTTACGTGCGGGTTGGGGTTTTGTACTCCGGCCACGGCGAGCGGTGGTGACAGCCGTCTCGATCGGGAAAGGTGGAACCCCTGCTGCGATGATCGGGCGGTAAGGTTTTAACTTAACCCGCCGACGTCGACGTCG